>CAUYSK010047558.1:0-64090 GCA_963575035.1 Avahi laniger | reverse complement strand
ACTGCATCTTCAAACTCCCAGGCTCAAATGATCCTCCTGCCTCAGCCTCCCAAGTAGCTGGGACTACAGACACCATGACACCTGGCTAATTTTTCTATGTTTTGTAGAGATGGGGTCTCACTCTTGCTCAGGCTGGTCTCGAACTCCTGACCTCAAGTGATCCTCCGGCCTCAGCCTCCCAGAGTGCTAAGATTACAAGCGTGAGCCCATGCCCAGCCTACACACACATTTAATACGTAACAGAGGAAGATTCCAACCCAACAGGGAAAGGGAGAATATTAGATGTAAATGGCATTTGGACTATTTGAAAACTAATCAGTTTAGCTTCTTATCTCATAACATAAATCAAAATAAATTTCACCAATAAAAACATTAATACAAACATTCAAACCATAAAACAGAAGAAACAATTCTACTGTGAACCTAAAACTGCTCTAAATAATAAAATCTATTTTTAAAAAATAGAAGAAAAATATGAGTGTATGTCTATCAAATCTCTGAAGGGGCAAGGGAATCTTTAAGTTTAAAAAACTATAGAAGAAATAAAAAAGGAAGTGCAGAATCAACAACACAGAGATTTAACTTCTGTATCTCACAAATAAAAGCACATATCTACAAATCAAATTAAAAGGCAGACATCTTAGGAATATATTTCAATAAATATAAAAAGGACTAATCTCTTTAATGTATAAAAAGTTCATACAAATGTATAAGAAAAATATTAAGACCCTAATAGTTAAATAAATAAAGACCATGAATAAACAAAAGTGGGAAAAACAAAGGGTCAGCTAATGAGAAAAACTGTTCGACCTCACTAATAATTGAAGAAATCCAAAATTAAAACAATGAGTTGTCATTGCTTGCCTTTCCAACTAGCACAGATGTCTGCATTCACCTCCCAGCTGGGCTGCCTCCCTTTGCTCAGTCTTGCCCTGTCCAGCCCACTCTGCACTGCGGCGTTCTAAGACACAAATCACAGTGTGTCAACTGCTTGCCTTAACAGGCTCCATCATGGTCTTTAGGAGAAAAGCCCAAGCTCTGCCGCCTGGCACAACCGTTGGTTTGTATGTAGTCTGACCCCATTCTGACCTCACAGTCCACCACATTTCTCCCGCACACTTCTTGGTTCCAGTCGTATGGAACTTGTGCGGTCATTTCCAGAACTATTCCACAACCATGGTACCTTCACTTGTGCTGTTACCAGTCCTGGAAGCCCAACTTTCATCCTCATCCTTTTCTTTCAGGAAGCCTTCCCTGATGCTGCCGGTCTCCTTTGGATGTCCTTTCTCTGTTCCCATTGCACCCTTTCATTCCAGTGTCACAAAACTGAGCGTACAGCATCATGATCATTCACATTACTTGTCTTTCTCCTTCCCTGGACTGGGAGCTCCTTAGGGGGCTATGTCTTATTCATATGTATAGCCCTAGCATTGTACCCAGAGCTTAGTTAGTATGAGTATGTATGAATGAATGGATGGATGGATGGGTGATATACGAGCAGGGCCATGAGCAAGCTGGTAAGAAACAACTGAGGATGGGCCAGGTGAGGATGGGCACCTTACCTCTCGAAGGGCATTCTGGGCTGCACAGTACCAAGCCCGACTCACAAGGGAGGCCTCTTTCTGATCTGACAGAGGCAGGAAGCTCAGAATATATGTGAGCATCTGCAGGAAAAAGACAAGGCATTGAGGGCTATTAGAAGTGGGGCACTTTTGGAACTGACTACAGCTGATAGCACTGTGGGCCTGAGGGCGTCAGAGCACTGGCTTCTAGTTTATCTTGGATCTGAAGCTTCACAAAGCATTCCCTTCCCCTCTCCAGCATTCAGGTATCTTTACTGTGAACAAACCTTTCCTGAGCCCTGTTTGGGTACAAGCTTGTACCAACTGATAAGAATCAAACTTCCTGCCAAGTTTGGCCAAAAGAGCCTAAACACTGAGGCCAGATAAATCTAGTTTAAATCCCTACTCTGTCAACTGACCTCTGGGAGCCTTGTTTTCCTTATCTGTAAATGGCATTTGTAGTCAGATTAAAATAGATCATTGCAAGCATTAAATAACACAACGAAGTGTCTTGCATAGGATCTAGAACACGGCAAGCCAGGTGCTCCTCCTCTGATCCTCAGGAAGTCACATCTCTTCCTCCTGCCCTCACAGGTCAAGCTCTAGGACACTGGTCTTTTCCCATCTTCAATGCCAAATCACCTTCTCAGCTAGCTGTTAAGATATGATTCCAGCAAGACCCAGCCTGGCAGGCTCAGGTCCGCCCTCCACCTATGCTCTGTGAGTCTGGGGTGGTAAGGTTGGAGGCCCTAAAGGGGCCTGGGAAAGGAGTTGCCTGTGAGGCCTAGCAAGAGTTGATATTAACTATTCTTTTCTTCTGGAATATTCCCTTCTGAGTCCTGTGACACTGTTTTTTAAGGCTTTACCCACCACCCCAATTGCCTGGTTTCTGGATTCTTCTGTGGGTCTCAGGGATCAAACCTGGGGTCTTTTGATTTTCTGTTTACCAATACAGGAATAACCAACAATTCAATATCCCTATATTGTCCTATTATCCAAGTTCTAGTCCAGTATTACCAATTGTCCACCGGATCCTTCATCCAAATGTTTAACCACAATCTTAATCTCAACTAAAACTCATATTCTGCCATCAATCCAAAACAGCCCCTCCTCCCAACTTTCCCCCCGAATGCCAACAGTGCACCCCACCTGATAACACTTTGGACTATATTCATGCTCTTCTATCCCTTGCTCCCAGATACACATGTAAAGCACAGACTTTAGGCCAGGCTAACCTATACTTATTCAAACCCCAGCTCCACTGCTTCCTGGCTGTGTGACCTCAGACAAGGTACTTGACCTCTCTGAGCTTCAGCTTCCATAACTGTAAAATGGGGATATTTTTAAAAATCTAGATCATGGTCTTATGGGGATTGAATTTTACATATATGTGTGTACACACACACACACACACACACGTATACACATATACACGGTGTGCTTCACAGCTAGTTGATGTTCCATAAGTGCTTTCTGGGTTGCTAGTACTAATATTTCTACCTTTGCAACTTCACCACATTAGTAGCTCAGATTTCTATCACCCCAGACCTGGATTCCTTCCACTTGTCCTCCTTGCCTCCAAGTTCATCCTTGCTAATCCATTCTGCACACTGTCACAAAAGCAGTTTTCAGTTTTAGCACTCCCCTGCTCTAAACCTTCAGGGTTCCCCAGTACTCTTAGGACAAGCTCTGTACTCGTGGAATCAGTACTACCAGGCCTCCATGCCTGACTGGATCCAAAGGTCCCAGAGCTTCCCCAATCCAGTCTCCCCACTGTCCTACAAATACAACATGTCTACTTCCTTTTGCCTATGTGGGCCTCTTCCCTGGGATGCCCTTCCTTATGCTTGACTTCATCAGCTATTCTGATCTCCCCCCTTCTCAGATGCTGAGCACGGAGGATACTTACTGGATTAAATTAAGGATGGACAGTCCTCTACCTCTATTTTCACCAAAGATTTGCTCAGGGAAGGGGTAGGGAAATTAAGTAGATCATTATGGAAAGGAGAATTACTGGGAAAAAAGCCTTCTGGGCCAGGGAGACTAGGCATGGGGAAGAGAGGACTGATGGGGACCAGATGTGACCAAGCCCCCCTCCCTGGGGAGAGACAGGAAAGCCTGTCTGAGCTAAGGTAGTGACCATCTTGACTTCTGGGGCTGAGCAGCCAACCCAAGAAGCAAAGGGAGAGGGGAACAAACCTGTCATCACTGGGGCAGGGGGAGGGCACAATTCATTAAGCTGAGAAAGGAGTGGCCTTTCTAGAAGGACCAGAGGAAGCACAGCGATAAGGATGGAGTGGCCATCCCACTGGAGATATGGCTGGAGATATGACTGGTCATCCATGGGATCCACAGGGATGGAGTGGATAGCCTCTGGGGTCAAAGGGGAAAGGGATGCTATTGCAGGGGGCTCAATGGGGTGGGAGCAGGTATATTTTTGCTAAGGAGAGGGAGCATCACTACAAGACTGATTGGAAAGGGCGGCCTGTCTCCCGTGGGCAGTGGGAGGGGGGCTGCCAACTCTCAGGGCAAAAGGAGAGGCCATTCTAAGAGGCCACTAGGGACAATACCTGTTATCTTCCAGGCCAATGGGGCCTTCTCTGGCTAAGGAGAAGGAGCAAACATCCCATGAGGTAAAAGAGGTAGGGGCGGCCATCGCTAGGGGCCTAGGGTGTGAGAAACAGGCCTGTCCTAGCTAAAGGACCTCAGAGACCATCCGCGGAGTTGATGGAGAGGGAGCAGTCTGTTTCCCACTGCCAGGGAAAGAGGGCAGCTGTCTCTCTCGGGGGAAGGAAATGGAAGGCCCATCGCAAGGGACCAATGAGGATAAGATTGGTTACCCTTCGGGGACGCTGAGATGGAGCGGACATCTTCCAGAACTAAGGGGGAGGGGACGGCCATCTCAAGGGAAGGGAATGGGGCAGAGGGCCTGTCCTTGCTGTCCTCGCTGAGGTGACAGAATAGCCATCTTTTGGGGCCGAGGGGGAAAGAGAAGAGAGTCCCCCAAGCTAAGGGGACGGAGTGGCCCAAAGGCGGGGCCGTTACCCAGGGCTTACAGGTCCCAAGATCGGCCAGGCGGGTTGTTTCCGCCAGGCAGGAAGTGCCGGGCTAGCTGTCTGACAGCCCCTCCCCAAAGCCCGGGACCCCGAGGGCGGGGCCTGTCCGGAGCTATGCCTGAGGACGGCTTCCTCTCACCTCCAGGGGCAGCGACTCCGCCATCGCATCCCTGCCGCCTCCGCCCCCGCGCAAGGCTTTCTGGGAAGCGTAGTCCCGCCCGCTCTGGGGGCGGGGCTTGGGAAGGAAATGAGCCCCACTTCCGTCCCAGGTCCTGACGACTTTGGTCTGCACCGGAAGTACATGCTTTGCCTATGTGGTACCTACTGACTGCGGTTTTGATCGCTCTCTCTTGTTTCCCCCGCTGAGTATTTGCGTCGCGCCATGGCGGTAAGAAGGATGGGTAGGGCGGGGTCCGCATTGGCCGAGTGCTCCTCGGGCCTGGAGAGTGAAAGCAGAGGAAGGACATCAAGAGATGCGGGGTGGGCCAGAGGGAGGCGACATCCAAATGCTGGACTGGAGTAGAGCGAGCCGCGAGGTTGGAGGAAGGGATGGCGGTACTGGATCATACCAGAACTAGTGCCAGAGGGGTGTGGGCGTCAGTACCAGACAGTAGTACTAGAGCAGGCCAGAGATTTGAGGGGCCTGAACGTTGGCCCAGATCTAGACTATTCCAGCAGAAGCCAGAGAGGGGCACCATCCAGCTCCACTCAGGTGTACCCCTAGACGGGTTGTCAGCCCAAAGCTGCTCTTTACCAGGGCAGCCAGAGGAGATATTAGCCTAGGATTGGATTGTTTCAGGGCTAGGAGGAGGCGATAATAGCTGAGGGTGCTGGAAAGATAGTATCAGCTCTAGACAAGATCGACTGGAGGATGGGTGGATATCTGAGGGATTGTGCTAGGTTTGTACACCACGGAGACCTAGCTAGGTAAGGTGCAGATTGAACTCTGTGGCTAACCAGCCTAGCTGGGAGGAGCACTGTGGCAGAGAAAGGCTCTGACAGCATCTCATCATCCCTCTGCAGCCCAAGGGCAAAGTGGGCACAAGAGGGAAGAAGCAGATATTTGAAGAGAACAGAGAGACACTGAAGTTCTACCTGCGGATCATACTGGGGGCCAATGTAAGTGCCTGCCTCCTCGCTTCTGTGCCCACTCATAATTCCACAGTGCTCACCCTCTTTGGTGAGTAGTGGTATGTGACAGCTAAGGCTCCATAAGAGAACCCCCATCAAAAAGAAATGAGAAAAGATCCATACATAGAGAAAGCACTGACTAGTACAAGCAAAACAGAAAAAAGAAATGAGGGCATGAGTCCCAGCTGGATTTGAGAGCACTTCCCACCCCAAATACACAAGAGCTTCTTTCCTGGGCTGACTTGGGTGTCAGAGGAGAGTCTGGGTATTTGAGATTCAGGGAGGAGGGTCCTTCTCCCAACCCTGTAAGAACAACATGGCTCCTTCTAAAGCCTGGCCCAATTCTGACAGTTGAAGGAGGCCCGTGGTTTAGGGGTAGCTTTTGACTCCAGCTTGATCCTGTGTTTGCTTGCAGGCCATTTACTGCCTTGTGACCTTGGTCTTCTTTTACTCATCTGCCTCATTTTGGGCCTGGGTAAGTGTCTCTATTCTGGGAAGTGAATGAGTGCATAGGATCAGTGGATGGCCCTTGAATACTGCCCATTCTTGCTTTGCAGATAGCCCTGGGCTTTAGTCTGGCAGTATATGGGGCCAGCTACCACTCTATGAGCTCGATGGCACGGGCAGCCTTCTCTGAGGATGGGGCCTTGATGGATGGTGGCATGGACCTCAACATGGAGCAGGGCATGGCAGAGTGAGTGTCCCCCACCGCCAGCCCAGGTGAGCGGCCCCAGGGCTGGGGCCCAGATAGCCCAAGACCCACAGTGACCTGCAACTTGAAAAAGGTAGAAGAGAGTTGAATTGGGGCCCATCTGCTGTCTTTGGCAACCTTACTTTTATCCTTAGGCACCTGAAGGATGTGATCCTACTGACAGCCATCGTGCAGGTGCTCAGCTGCTTCTCCCTCTATATCTGGTCCTTCTGGCTTCTGGTACGTGGGCTGGGGGGCTGCCAAGCAGGAGCATGTAATTCTCCCTTGTCTTTCACTCCATTTGGCTTCAGCTTACCTTTTCTCTCCTAGGCTCCAGGCCGGGCCCTTTACCTCCTGTGGGTGAATGTGCTGGGCCCCTGGTTCACAGCAGACAGTAGCGCCCCAGCACCAGAGCACAATGAGAAACGTCAGCGCCGACAGGAGCGGCGACAGATGAAGCGGTTATAGCCATTGACATTGTGGTCACAGGCTGCTGGCCCTGGGTAGCTCTATCAGGCTGCACAGCCCCCATGCCTGGAGCAATGAGGGCCTAGTCCAGGGGCCAAAAGCAGTCTGAGGTATATAGGTTATACTTCAGGATATATCCTACACAGTTTTTGAATAAATGGCTTAGAATGTGGCTAATGGCTGTGTGGGTGATGAGGGATGAGGCAGGAAGAGCTAGTCCTATGGGGTTTCCCTCTTGCTATAAACCCAGCCTGCTGGGGACCTTGAAAGAAGAAAAAGGCTGTTGGATGAGCTAGGAAAACTTTATTTTGCTCCGTGAGTTCAGGGAGCTCACACATATGCGCATGCACACACACAAACACACACACACAAACACACACACACACATGTAATACTGCTCAAGGTCTAGCCCCTGGACACAGAGTTTTGGGGCCAGAATTCTGCTTTGGGCCCTCCTTGCTGCATAATCTTTTGCACTGCAGGCTGGGGTCCCAATAGGTTTCTGGGAATCACCACCTTCACACTTCCAGGCCAGGACCTTTGCTCAGTCCCAGTGCCTGCACCAGGTCATCTCCGAGCCCGCTCTTCAATGTCCGTCTCACTGCAAGGACAGAGCAGGGTTAGAGGGGGTTGATGGAGTTAAGGTGGGCAATAGGCTTGTGGAGGTTACTCACAAGACTTGCGGTTGCCACGTGAACGCTTGCGTTCCCGAGCAGCTAAGGCACGAGGACTGCTCTTGGTCACTGACTGCACCAGCAGGTCCATGATCTCATCTGATGTGTCACTGGGTAAACTGGAGCCTTGAGGTTCTTCTGAGGATGCAGTGGAGGGCCCCACTGCTGTGGGCATCACTGGGGAGCTGCTCTGGGCCATGCCTGAAGGGGGCCACGTGGGGAGGTCAGGCCAAGGTGGCCCTAGAACCCATTCGCCCCAGTGGCTGCGGGTCTTACCTCTGCTGCGGCGGCTGTGTGTGGCATCCTCAGGCTTGCTGGTTAGCAGACTCTTCATACTGGCATGACTGTCAGCATCACCCCGGCCTGGCCCACTGCCCACAGCCACTGGGACGGAGGGGTTGCTGGGGGCCTCCCCAGCCACACCCGAGAACTTCTCTGTCTGGAGAGGGAAGAAGGGTGAGCTGAGAGTAGCACAGGAAACCACAGGGGTGGCAGTCAAGACCAAGACTTGGAAGGGCATTCACCTCGGTGATCATGCGTCCCCGGGTCTTGTTGCGTTCACGGTACGTGGCCCGCTTCTGCTGCTGCTGCAGCACCCGTTCCCGGCAAGTCCGATACTCAAGTGCGAACTCCCGCAGCGTGTGGCAGAACTGCATGACGCGCACCTCATGGGCTGCCTGTGGGGTGTAGCCCAGGTAGAGCAGGAAGGCATGGAACCTAGGTGGGCCGGAGTGGGAAGGGATGGTGAGTTCTGCTTGGTGTTTGAGGGAGGGTGGTGGTCGTCCTGCCTCTCTGGCCCATGTCCCTACCTGTTGCAGACACGGCGGTGCACTACCCTCAGCATGGCAACACGGCGGGCACATTGGGCCAGGAAGTGGGTGAGGCGGGCACGCAGGGCTGGGGCCAGCTCGTGCTTGGCCAGGCCCCGAAGACTCTCCTCAGCTGCCCGGCTCCGGCGCTCCAGCTGCCCCAGGTTCTCAGTCAGCTGCTCAAAGTCCACCTGTTAAAGCAAGGGGGTGCACATGGTATCCCCACCATAGATAAGATACTGACTGAGGCTGCCTCTGTGCCTGGCTGGCCAGCCTGGGTCCTAGGGACACAGCTGAGACCTAGCTCCTGCTCTCCAAAAGCTCACAGTCTAATGCAAGAGACAGACAAGTCCATTTGATCCCATGGGGGACAGAGAAGGTTTCTTGGAGGAAGTGGCAGCCAAACTGAAACCCAAAGACTGGGTAGGTATGGCTAGGCCAATAGAGGAAAGAGTGTTTCTGGCAGAGGACATTGCTCACACACCTGTAGGCTGAGCTGGTGGAGCCGCCCAAATCAGGAGAAGTGGGAGCAGCAAGGCCCAGGAAGCAGCGCTCCCTTGTACCCTGGCCAGTCTCAGCTGAATCTCTGGTGGCTGCTTACCTTGGCACAGCGGGTCAGGGCAGGGATTTCTGAGTAGAGGTCGGAGGAATCAGGCCGGGTCTGGAGCACCAGGGAGCAGAGATGGTGCAACAGTGACTGCCGACGCACCGTGTCCTTCACTTCTGACACCTTCTCCAGGTAGCTCAGCTCAAAGCCTCTGCTCTGAAAGGACCTCGTCTGAGCCTCACCCTGGCTGGCTCCAGAGCCCTGACCCCCAGTCCTCATGAGCTCTCACTCACTTGGGAGCCATTGAGGAAGTTGCCCACAGCTAGCAGGGTAGCCAGGATACAGCGGAAGGTGGCATTCTGTACCAGCTGTTCCATGCCCACTTTCAGGTCAAACAGTGGCTCAGCAATTTCCTGGTGTCGGGGACAAGGGACTCTCAGACTACATGATCATCATGCTCACCAGTCCCCACTGCCTGTCCCACTCCATGACCCAGGTACCCGCTCCATGCTGTCATAGTCCAGCTTGAAGGCCCAGAGTTGTAGGCGGGCAGCCAGGCCTCCAATGGAGGCAAGAGTCATCAGGAAGTTCTCGGCTGGGCCCAGGGGTATGTCAGGGTTGGCCAGCTGGGCTTCCTCGATCTTCTGCCGCTCCTCCTCCGTGGGCATCATGGTCAGTAGCTTCTGAGGATGCAGCCACCACCCAACGTGGGGCCCTCAGTGCAGGCCTGAGGCCTCAGGCATTGGTCTTGACCACCCCTCACCCCAGGTCATCTAGAGGAGCCCAGGGTCTAGGGATTGCCCTGCAGAAATGCCAAGCCCATGCCAAACACAGGAAACACCACTGACCAAAGTAAAGGGCCAGACCTCCGTCTTCCCTCCTACATGCATAGATGGGTATCCCTACCTCAATGCCATCCTTGCTGACAGCAAACTCATCAAAGTTGAGCAGGGCAGCCTTAATGACATGCACAGGTGGTAATGTTGTCAAGCCAATGTTTATGGCATTGCTGCGCTTGGGGTCCAGCACTGTGGTCATTGTCCGGCGGCCCTCGCCAGCTTTCTGCAGGGTTGGGGGAAGGGCAACATGACTAACTGGGCAACAATCTATGAGGGCACCCAAGGTCCTCTAAATGGCCAAATGGTCCCACGAATCTGGGATGTGAAAGGCATTGGGATGAAATTAGATTCTAGTTAAGGCCCTGCTGATTCTTTGTTAGGAGACCTCACACAAGTCCCTACTCCTTTCTTTGCCTCAGTTTCCCCAGGTGGGAAATGAATGACAAGCTCTAACAGCTCAGACCCTTGAGCTATGATTCCCTCCCACCTCCACTGGGGCTACCTGGCAGATCAGTGCATTTACCTTGGAGGGCAGCACATCCTTGGCACGGGACTCAAACAGGTGTTCCAGCCGGGCTGTGTCCACTGAGACAGGCTCCAGTGAGGCCCACAGGGTGGGGCATGGCCCAAAGCGGCTTCCAGAGCCTCCACAGCCCCCAGCCAGCTTTAGTTCACGCCAGAAGAGTTTTACTGTTTTCCTCTTGGTGGGGAGGGCTGGGCCATCAGTTGCTGAGGGGGGAAGAGGGGCAGCCAGGGGTGGAGGTGGTGGGAAGGGGCCCTTGATGGGTGGGGGAGGTGGGGGAGGTGGAGGTGGGGGGCCTCCAGAGAGCAGGGGCAGTGTGTGTGGTGGGGGTGGGACCCCTTCCACGGCTTCCACTGACTCCATGTTCAACATGTCCTGGTCTTCATCTTCCCCCAGATCTGAGAAGTCCAGGTCCCCAATGCAGAGCCTGGGTACACGGGAAGGGATCTCCCGAATGGGCTCAGCCTTGGGGCTTGGTGGTGTCAGTGGCTCCTTGGGCTCTGGCTCAAGGCTTCGCTGGGCCCGGAGCAGGACTCGGGGGACAGGGCTCTGAGGTATTCTGGGTGCAGGGGCTGTCTCTGGGGAGTCCCACATTTCCCGGATGTCTACAAAAAGGGAAGAAGCTATCAGTGTCATGTCCTTGGTGGGGCAACAGAGCAGCACGGGTGGATTCTGCCCACCCACCTACTCACCTGGGTGTCCATCAGCCTCATCAGGCATGGCCTCAGCCAGTGTCTCTGCCCGGCCCTGGGCCAGTGCAGCCTGCTTCTCTGTTTCTGCTGCTGCCACATTCTCCAGGAACCGGGCTCTGAGGGCAGGTACTTGTCAGCGATGGTGTCTAACATAACCCAGCCCAGGTGTACATGCCTTGCTGAGCCCCTGGACACTGCCCCAAACCGCAGGCTCACACAGACACACAGGGAACAGTCCATGCGCCGAGCAGACCCAGAACCCGCCCCCCAAGGCCAGTTCCTGTTCAGTCCTCCACATCTGGAGAGGGTTACTACCAACCCAGCATTCTCAGATGAAAATACAGGGAGAAGCTCTACTTAACATCCAACTTGCAACCTTGTTGCTGTTCATGTCCACTGTCCTGATTCTAGATAAGGACCTTTAGACCAGGGGAAAGGGACAGCTATCCCAATGAGCACATCAGCTCTCCCTCCCTTGGCATGTCTGGCAGCTTCTGAGAACTACAGTCTATGCCTAGAAAAGGGCCTGGCCCTCAGTTTATGTTGAAATAATGAATGTGATCCAGTGTTTCTTTTCTGGCCCCTCCAGCCTCTGTCGGCTGTCAGTCCCTGCCCTTCTCTCAGCCTTAGGTCGTCCTCCACCCCACACCACACGGCCCCCTAGATCCTCCCTGCCCCATTCCTGAGCTGAGGACATGGAAGAATGGACCCCAGGTTGGGCATCTACATCCCCATCTCTGGTCTGTTAATGTGTCACTATCGAAGCAAGGGACCACTATGACCCCGGTGAAGCATTTCCCAGGGCTTAGTCCTGGGGTTACCAAGAAGACATAAGTCTTCTTATGAGGCTTCTTTTGAGAGAATGGGCCTGAGAATCCCCCAATTCTGGCTGCACTGGGCATGTCGAACCCCTGCCGGGAAAGCAATGCTGAAGCCCTAAGCACATGGCAGGCCTGCAGGCTGGCCTCTGTACTTACTCCAGCCTGGCCTGCCCAGTAGGGGACTGGGGGACAGGTGGGCTCTCAGGGGCCCTGGGTAGGGGGATGAGAGGAAGAGATGGTAACTGTGGTGCCAGCTCCACCCCAAAGCCCACTTGCTCACACCCACACAGAGCTGGGCAGTGACATTAGGGGTTCCTTCCCAGCCACGGTGGGAAGAGGAGGGGGTGGGGGAGACATGACACAAGGGAAACGGAGGGCAGAGACTGACAGGAAGTAGGACAGGGTGCAGTAGGAGACAAAGACTTCTGTGGTCATTTCGTCAGCTGAAAAAAAAAGACAAAGAGCAGAACAAGAGAGTGACAGAAACAGAAAGACAGAAAGGGGGTAGAGAGATAGATGACAAGAGGCAAAGATGAGCGGAGTGTCTGAAGGAGATAAAGAGAAGCCGCAGGAGGAGGAGGTCCAGTAAGAGCCGACCCCATGTCCCAGCGGTCACTTACCAAACGGGAGCAGTTTGGTGAAGTCTGGAAAGAGAGAGAGAGAAAGCACGCGTTTGGGCAGAGGAGGCTAAGGGCCCATGGAGGGGCGCAAAGTGGAGGGACAGTTGGAGAAAGGACTCCCAAGTGACCTCTATCTCCCTACTTACTTGTAGATGCTCCTCTCACAGGAGCTGTCAGCTGAGGATGCCACAGAGATGGTAGGAAAGAGGTTCACCGAAGTGCTGAGGCCAGAGGGAGGGCACACAGGGCTGGAGGTGGGGCCTGTCAGCAGGGCAGGGCCGGTGTAGGAAGTGGGGCCTGTGGGGCTGAAGGCGGGGCCTGTCGGTGGGGGGGTGGGGGCAGGGCCAATGGAGAAGGTGGGGCCCATCAGTGGGGTGGGGCTGGAGGCAGAATCTGTCAACAGGGCAGGGCCAATGGAGGAGGTGGGACCCATCGGCAGGGGGGGGCCGGCGGGGCCTGTCTGCACACAGGGTCAGGCCTAGCAGATCCACCCCACCCCATCCACTGGGGCTCTTACTTACCCAGGTTCCAGGGTACGCACTGGACAGCCCCCGCCTTCCAGAGATCTGCGGCTCCTTTTGCCCTCTTCTGAAGAAGGCTTTCGTCGCTCCCGCCGCCCACCCATGGCTGCAGTCTCCTCGATGTCTCCATCCTCCAACTTCAGGGCATTCTAAAAGAGATGGGCCGAGGCGTGAACAAGTAGTCGAGGCCCACATAGGTGGGGTGGGGGGGTGGAGAACTGCACCTCTCTCTCCCCTCACCCCAATCCCACTCAGAGCCTGGTGACAGGCCCACCTCATAGAGCACAAGCTGCGTACGCAGGTCTACATCAGTGCCTGCGGTGCCCAAGTGGCGCTGGACCAGTGCTTCCATGCCCTGCTGCTCCAGCGCATCGGTCACATCATAGAAGGAGTCCTGGTCTGGGAGTGCCGCCAGTGTCTGGAGGGTGGGGATAGGGAAACAAGTCTGAGGCTGATGGAGACCAGAGGTCAGGAGTCCAAGGGGCCCAGAGTTGGCATCCGGTCCTCTCCCACACCTTGTTTATGAGGGTGACAGCATACACCAACAACTCTGGGTCGGCACCATTCTTCTCCTCCAGGATGGACACCAGATTGGCCCAGGGAAGAGCACCTGTCACACAGAAAGTGGAGTAGTCATGGGGGGGACAGGTAGGAGAGAGAGATTAGATGGGTTGGGGAGGGAGGGAGGGACAGTCTCTGACCAGTGGTGCTGGCCACAGAGTTGACTGCACGGATGAACAGCGGTGCATTGCTCTCAGAGTATTCCACAAACACCAGCAGCAGCTTCAGGGCCGTCTTCACCACCAAGCGGGACTGGAGGGAAAGGTTACCACATATGAGAGGGGCTTGAGCCAGACCTGTGCTAGCTCCTGCTGGGGAGGAGAAGGGCTCCTGGGGCTGGACCCAGAGAATAGGGCCTAGGCAGAAAGACCCTGGCTCCAGGCTGAGGTACTCAAGTGTCTTCCAGGCTTAGAGGGGCCTCAGACTCACTCCATTCCGGCCCACTTTGCAGAAGAGGAGACTGAGGCCCAGAGAAAAGCAATGGGAAAAGCATGCATGGCTGGGTGGAAGGCCACTTACCAGGCTGGCACACAGTGTGTACAGCCACTGCACTGTCTCACTGTGGGCCACCACCCCCAGCATCCCATCCACAAAAAGCATCAGCTGGCCCAGTGCTGGGAAGACAGGGATGAGAAAAAGTCAGTGAGGATCACTGGGGCAGAGGTCTTGGGGGAGGGCTGGGGCTGACCTCGAAGGATGTAGCTCTGGTAGTTGTGGTCAGCAGCAGCACCCACACGGATCAGGCAACTCAGCCCCTCTGAGTGTACAAATTCAGGCACCAGATCCTTGTCCTCCTGGGGGTACCATGGGGGAGTTTAGGGAGGTGTGGGCTGGATACCCACCCCCAGCCCACCTCTGGGTCTCACCTGGAAGATCTGCTTCAATGAGAAGAGGGAGCGGCGGAGCTCAGGGCCATTGGAGCCATACAACTTTTCTGCAAGTGGTAGATAGGTACAAAACTCTCAAGGAGACACAGACACACTGTCTTCCTCCATAGGACACAGCAACAGTCCTCCACCAAAGAATATTCTAGCATTTTCAATCCCTGATTTTGGGCACCCCCTATTGTGGTCTAGCTGTGGCATCAGCCCTGGCTCTGGAAGGAGAGGTCAGGACAGGGAGGGGAAGGGGCACATCCAGTCTCTGATCTGCTCTGCCCACTGTCTGACACAGGCCTGAAAGAAACTGTGCCAACTGGGCTGGGGGGTAGGGAGAGGGGGGCTGCTGGACACTGATGCCCTCACACACTCACCCAAGATGGCGTTGACCCTCACAGAGAGCTGGGTCCGCAGGATCAGCGTGGGCTTCCACCCTTTGCTAGAATCAAGGAGCCTAATCAGTAGCTCATTCCTCAGCATCCCTCCCCCAAAGCCAAGGCCAAAGACCTCCACATGCCAACCTTGGCCTAGCTCCTTCCTCCCCAACTGCTCCTCTAAGGGTCCAAGGGTTGGCCAGACAGGAGGGTTGGTGCAAACACAGGTATCTCAGGTATGTGGAAAAGCCCTTTGCTCCCATCCTGGACAGCAGGTAACACTGGCCAGGCTTTGAGATTCCCCTGGCACAGTTCACTGGGCCAGAAGGTGACCCATGGCCCAGGCTAGACATCAAGTATCTCAGCTGCTGACACCTAAGCCAGCCCCTGTGGTGGGGGCAAGTGTTGGAGCCAGCCTTGTCTCCTTGGCCCCATCAGCTCTGACCTTATCTCTTCATAGAAGCCTTCCAGCATCTCCCGCTGCTCTTCCAGGGACAGCTCAGGGTCCAGGTAGTATCCAGAGGGAGACACTTGCAGGGCACAGTCCTCCAGCTGGGGGCAAAGGGAACAGCTCTGAGACCTTCCACAAATTAGAATATCCTAGACACTAACCAGTCTCCTTCCCCGCTGTGTTCTCTGGCTCCAGGTGCCCTATCTGTCTTACTCCCTGCTATAGCACAGCACCTGGCATCCAGTAAGTGCTCACTAAACAATTGTTGAGCTAAGGAACACAAATGAGCAAGGGGAATGGAGAGAAGGTGGGAGGAAGTTCCCGCTTTCGAGGAAGCTCATACCCCTGTGGGCTAATAAGCGGCAGCCACAGAGCATTAAAGCCCAGAAAGGAAATACTCCTAAGACAGTGAAGAGTGGGTACTGTTCTGAAGACTCCCCAGTCCCTCCAGGCCTCTGGGTCTTTGCCCTTACTCCAAGGGGGCTACAGTTATAATGGTCCTAGTTGGAGCTCAGAGGTCCCCAAGGGGCCTATTAAAAGCCATATTTTAGGCCAGGCATGGTGGCTCACACCTGTAATCCTAGCACTCTGGTAGGCCAAGGTGGGAGGATCACTGGAACTCAGGAGTTTGAGACCAGCCTGAGCAACAGCGAGACCCAGAGACTCTGGCTATACTAAAAATAGAAAAATTGGCTGGGCATTGTGGCACATGCCTGTAGTCTCAGCTACTCAGGAGGCTGAGGCAGGAGGGTCGCTTGAGCCCAGGAGTTTGAGGTTGCAGTGAGCTAGGATGATGCTACTGCACTCTACCCAGGGCAACAGAGCGATACTCTGTCTCAAAAAAACAAAAACCCAGATTTTAGGGTACCAGTCATCTACAGTAGGACCCCAAAACCTGCATTTGTAACAGGAAGGTATGTGTTCCATCCATGTGTCCACTCACCATGTTTCCCTCCCGCCTGAGCCAGTCTGTCCTCTCCACACTCCCGTACCAGGCATGGCACTTGGCCCCTTTAGAAGTATCTCTAGAGAGGGCCTGAGTGAGGTGACTCCAGTGAGTCTGATGGCAGCACTCTGCCTCTCTGGGACACCTCCCCCATAGCACATTGCAGGCATGTGAGCTCAGCAAAGTCCCCTCGACTTGAGTGGCTTTGGCCCTTGAAGTAGTACCTGGGCCAAGGGAGAGGCCACCTCTGGCGAGGCCAGGGGTCTTCCAGTCTCCATCTTACTGGGCAAGTCAACCCCAACATTTGTCCTGCTCTTTGGTCAGCCGTGCCCTGCTCTGGACCCAGCCCAGGGGATTCTGGCTGCCCTGGGTCCCCTGGGGGATGGAAAGTCTAGCTCCTGCCCTTGCCTCTGTTTAGCACCCCTGCTCATGCCTCAGAGCCTGACCTGGTTCCTTCCTGGCAGTTCAGCCTGTGGGCCCTTTGGTGGCCCCCCTGCCTGGGACATAGGACATAGGACAAACACTCCAGCCTGTTCTGTCCCACTTCCTGCCTGGCTGCCTGCCCTCTCTTGGGTGCCTTAGCGAGCCTGGCCTCTCACCCCTCCCTGGGAGCACAGTCATCTTCTCCAGGGCCTACTGGAACAGGCCTGAGAGGGGGCGGCAAGGCCTTAGGGCCGGGGTATCTCATCCAGGGTCAGCTCAGCTGGGGGCAGCCGCACGTTCCTCCTGGTCCCTCTTCCCACACAGTGACTCAGCAGCCTATCCACCCTACCCCCATCCAGGCACAGCCACATCTCTCTCCACTTTAGACTGGAGGATTCTGGGACCCTAGAGGAGCAAACGTCCTCCAGAGACACAACCCCCCTCAGGAATCCCCCCACATCACACACATAAAGAACAGCTCATTCATCTGAACATTCACAAACCAGGCTGGTTTTAGGTGCAGAGGACGCAGCAGAAACCAGACGCTGTCTGTGCCGTCCCTTCCTTCCAGCCCAGTGGGAGAGACAGACAGGCTTGGCTCAGAAAAAGCTCACAAATAAATATCAAATCACAACTTCCATGGGTGCTAAGAAAGGGAGGTGGCGGAATGCTGTAAAGGTAAACACAGGAGGGGTGAGTGTATTGTATCTGGTAACTGCTTACACACCTAGAGACATGGCCAGGTCTGTGCTCACCGGCTGACACAGGCCAAAGCAGCACAGCCACAGAACGGCCAGGCCCGCCAGACTGTCCTCCCTTCCAGCGTGACCTTTTGCCTGCTCAGTCCCAAGCGGGCGGAGAACAGCCCTCTCCTTCTAGGATACCCAGGTGCCTACGTCCATTTGGGGCAGGGTCTGAAGGCCAAATGGTCCACTTTCCTAGCCTCCGCAGCTGAGCAAGTTTAATCCTCTCCCTCCGTGGTGGTGGCAGTGGCCCCTCTAGCCACTTCACCTGTCCAATCCTGTCAGGGACCCATTTCTGGGTAGGAGGTCCAGGGGTAATCGCCAATTCAGTGCCTTCAGGACAGTGTCCCCTCACCCCCAGATGTCTGTCCTGGGTAGAGGTCAGGGCGGAGGCAGGTAGGCTAGGGTCATGAAAGCAGCACAGGGTGGGGAGGGAGACTTCCTGCCGGCAGGATGGTGCTTGTCCCTCACACTCCTGGATCCTTCCTGGGGTCACCATTCTGAGAGCCAAACCTCTGGGCCTTGTTTCTCACACCCTGGGCCTGGGCCAGACCTGAGTAAGCTCAAACCCTGGCACCCTGCTGACAGTGCCTAGGGCCAGCACATAGTATGGGCCCATGTCCTCGACTGCTTCCCAGCTCTTGTCTTCCTCACTTCTCTGGTCTGTCTCCCCCCACTCTTCCCAGGCTGTCCCTCGCTTTGGCATCCCTTACTTCGGCCTCTGGCCCACTTTTCTCTCGACTCTCCAGGGTCAGGCTTTTCTGGCAGCCTCAAATCAACCAGTTACTTATGGTTTTATATGTAGGGTCAAGCTTAGGGGGTCATGGTGTCTACTCCCCCAAATTTTTTTTATTTCAACATATTATGGGGGTCCCCAATATTTTTTATAGCCATGTAATCAGGTGAGAATGAACATGCCAGGGGCAGGATATAAGGTAGATGGAAAATACACGGAATTACATGCTGAAGGATTTTTGTTCTATAAAATAATTGTTTAACTGCCTCTTTTGTCTCCTTTCCTGTAAACACAGGACCCTTTGTTCTGAAGACCTTCCTTGCCTGTTATCATGGGTCTCCAACTAGACTGCTGACTTTCAGGATGAGATGACATGGATAGGCCTTGGGGAGGGAAATCCACATTTGTTATGCCTGCTCTCGGGACAGGCTCAGAACTGCCTATTTCATTTGATAATCCCTTTACAGGTGAAGAAACCAAGAATCAGAAATTCAGTGAATTGCCCCAGGCTATAAAGCCAAGAATAGAACCAGAGCTAACTGACCCAGATCTTAGGTGGATGGGCCTTGGAAGTTTTCCAGCGAACCCTGGAGGGGAGGTGAAGTGAGGCCTGGGGCCTACAGTATTGCCTACAGCTTTTTGGACTCAGCAAATACCCCAAACTGGTCCTCCCAGTTCCAGCAAGGGAATGAGAAAGAACACAACCCCAATCCCACTTCCCGTACATGCTAAGGTAACAATGCCTACCTCTGCCAGGACGTAGATCCTAGGGTCCCTCACTAAGCTGCAGCTCAGCCATTCTAACCCACAATGACTAGCAGACAAGCTGGCCCCAGGGAAGGCTGGGAGGAGGCTGCAACTTATGTCCAAGTCCCAATCTTCTGCAGTCTCCCAAAGAGACTCCCATAGGGAGGAGCTAATGAGCTTAGTTCATCATCAAAGAACCCCACTGTCCCTTTAAGAATCCTTGGGGACCCCTTCAATTGGCTCCTATCCCAACAGGTCAGGTTCACCCTTAAGCCCCCTTGCCACAGGAGCTCCTAAGGTGTAAACAGAGGCTAGAGAGTATTGGGGAAATATTCTAGGACAGTGCCACCCCTGCCCTACTCTGATTTTTAGCCACAGCTGGGGAAACAAGGTTGCTAGTAATAACCAGGTTTCTAGGGCTATCTTTTTCCAGGAGGAAGGGGCTCCTCTGGTCTGTGTAGTAGGGTCAGAGCAGCACCCCAAGTCCCTCTTCCTGGAGCCCAGGGAGAAGTCACTGCTATCCCAGACAAGACAGGGCTTTTAGATCTCAGGGAGAAGCTCCTGAGGCACTTCCCGGAAGAGAGGGTGGAACTGGGTAGCTCTAGATTAGGAGATGAGATGGGGGAGAGAGGGACACATTCTCCTCTGGGGCAAGGGCAGGTCCCTGGGCTGGGAAAGCCTCTTGCATAGAGGGGAGGAAGATACTCCTGAGTTCCTCTGGGGACACTAGGCTTGGCCCATGGCACTGCCAGCCTCCCCCCAACCAAGCAGGGCCAGGAGATGAGTCACATGCTGTGGCCAGGAGCTTCCTCCTAGACATGGAGGAAATGAGCAAGGCTTTCTCAGACCTGAAAGCTCTTTAAAAAGGAAGCCCCCAGGGGAACTCTAGGGGCTAGGCCCAGCCCAAAGGGTTATGTGGGTGGAGCCCCAGCAAGAAAGTAGGCCGGCCTCTGTACCTCCCCAAGGAGGGGGCAGGGTCTGTATGGATGATGGGGGCCAGTGCCCAGAGAAGGGGGGCAGAGGCCACTGGCTGTGTCCTGTCCCCTGCTTGACAGCTGTGCATAGGATGAAATAGTGAGTAAGAGAACCCCTTCCTCTTCTGCCCTACAGCTTGGGATAGGGATGTCTGGATTTCTGGGCCACCTCTCCCCTCTAGAGGGCTAGGGAGGCAGGCCTGAGTCATGTCTGTCTCTGGGGCACCCACTTATAGGACTAGGGGAGGAACCAGCTGTTGACATTTCCTGCAAGGAGGGGCCCTGCTCCCCCTCCCTCTGCTCTCTGATGTCCCTGCCCTGTTCTCAGCCCCTCTTCCTCCAGCCTTCTATTCTGGGGCTGTGGTCACAGTTTATATTTGGGAAGAGCACATCACAGTCCATCTGACCATTCCTGGCAGAGCTGCCAGCCCCAAGGAGTCCTGGCTCCAAGGACTGTGGTAACCTAGTGTGCCCGGCTCCCATATCCCTGTGGGGGAGGGGAAGCAGTCCTGCAGTACTCCAGGTGGGAGAACATGACAAGGAGGAGACCAGGAAGGACTGAGTTAGGGGTGGGGAAGTTAAATCCTCCACCTGAGCTCAGTAGCGTTCTCAGCTAGAGAACAGAGAACAGAGGGCAGAGTACCTGGTGGGATGGGGTGGGGTAGAGACGGGTCCTTAAATGAGGGGGAGAAGGGATGGTTCTGAGCCTCTTTCCTGCAGCTGATCTCCCAGGCCTGCCCCCAGTTGTGAATAGGAGTATAAGGCCTAGGTCTAGTCCTAGAGTGGCAGGATGGGAGGAATCCTATCTTCTCTCTAGTGCTCCAGCCTTACTTCAGGACCAGGAGTTCCAGGAAGCTGGAAGCGGGAATCCGCCTCAGTTCAGCATTCGTTTCTCCCGGCCCCCATCCTGAATGGGAGGTGACCTCCGGTTGCACCCGCTTCCTCCAGGCCCACTTCTGTGTGCCCCTCTGAATAGGATAGGACAAGTGGGGGCTGCATCAAAACTCTGGAGGTGAGCAGTTGTGCTGCAGGCTTCCAGCCATGGCCTTGAAGCCAGGGTTCTGCCCGGACACGGGCCACTCCCCAGGCCAATAGTCTCACAACCCCTCCCGCCAGGGCTCGGAGGCGGGGCTGGCTGCAGTGCGAGGAATGCAGGCTGGGGGCCTGGCGCCCGGGGCACATTCCAGGGGAGACCCCGGGCCCAGGGGGCAAGTTTGTGCAACTCGGCGCCCAGCTGAGGTTGGGAACAGGGGCGGGCACCTCCACCAACTCTCCTTATCCCCACCACTAGAAGCCTACTGGCTGGCGGGGAGCCCCGGGGGTGGGGGGTGCGTGGCAGTGCGCCTCTCAGAGTACTGGCCCGGAAACAGCGCGCCGGAAAGGGCTGCTTGCGGGGGGCTGAGGGCGGCGAGCGGGAGGGAAGAGGAGGTAGGGCCGGCCATCTGGAAAAGGGCCTTTTACCGCACTGTGCACAAGTCTACTTCGGGGCGGCGGCAAACTAGGGCAGACCGGCGGTTTAAAATTAGCCGGGCCCTTCCTCTCACTTCCAGGCGCGGGCCGACGGGCGGCGGGTGTACAGGGTGGTGGGGGCGGTGACTCAAAGGGCTTTTCCACTCGTGCAGCCTCCTGCGCTCGGCGTATCCCGGGCCAGGCCGCTTCCCGGGACTCCCCTCACCCCGTGAAGTCTCCTCAGCCGGCACTCCCCGGCCGAGCCCCCACCTGCAGAGGCAAGAGTATCCGGCAGGACCCAGTCTAGCTTCCAGACACCGCTGGAAGCCTTTGCCACCTCTAGTGGCCCGCCCCGGACCCGCCCCTCCTCGTGGTCCCGCCCTCAGCTCACCTGAAGCAGGTTGGAAGCTGGTCCCTCCTCAGCTCCGCCTCCAGGGTCCGCTACAGCCCGAATAGCTCCGGTCACCCTGCCCAAGGCAGCCGCCCTGGCAGACGGGCAGCGAGTGGCCCCGAGCACCTCCCCAGGTGGGCCTCACTTCGAGGGGCAGCCAGGGTGGCGCAGACCACAGTCTCCTATCGCCCCACTTCAGTTTCCCTTCAACTTGGGAGGGGCCCCCTACTGGCGAGGCCGCCTGGACCCTGAGACCCTAGCCCAAGACTTTTCCGCAGGAGAGCAGAGCACCCACTCCAGCTTCTCCCCAAGGGGTACCCCCACCGGCTTTTAGAGTGCCACCCTGAACCCCCGATCGCCCCAACCTTTCTCCAGCCCCTCTCACCTTGAGCGGCGCCCCCAGCAGGCGGTGCAGAGCGGGAATCTGTGCACCCAGGGGCAGCGCCCCGTCCAGGCTGCAGGTGGGGGCCCGACGCGGTTCCGGGAAGTTGGCACATGCGAAGGGGTCGGTGTCTTCCAGGTACTGCACTCTCACGGTCACTACTGATACCGGCTCCCCGTCCCCGCGGTCTTCCTCGCCCGCCATGGCTCTGCCACCGGCTTGCGCCGCGCGCCTCCAGGTCCCGGCCCGGCTGCAGCTTCTACTCAACTATACCGAAGCTCTGCTGTTCGGGCCGGGCCGGGCCGGACGGGCGGAGCTAGACGGGGGCGGGGCCGAGGAAGGGGGTGGAGCCAAGATCAGTCCCCGAATGCGCGCGTGGGGGTAACCACTGCCGGAGGCGGGGCTTGCGCCAGCCACTCAGAGGGCCCAGTGGGAATCCCGTTAGTTCACTGGCTAGGAGGGCGGGAAAACCCGAGCTCGCGCCCCTTCCTCCCCCGCGGGGAGGCTTTCTTTTGAGCTTGGGTAGGGGAGGCCGCGTTTTCTTTGAGAGAGTGTTAGGGCGGGGCGGAGGGGGCCGAAGTTTCTTCAGTTAGTGGTCGGCCAGGTCTCCCTCAGTTTAGAGACAAGATAGCCCTAATTCCTTCGGTTTGAAGGATGAGTGGATGTTTCCCCCATTTGGGGAAAGCAGTGAAAAGGGTCCCTTTCAGTTTGGGACAAAAAGTGAGAATAGCTTTCACCCAGTTTGAAGGAAGAGATGGGATCAGTTCCCTTTAGTTGTGGGAAGAAGAGCGACGGATGCCCTTCAGTTTTCTGTGAAAAGAATGGCATGAGTCAGCTTGAGGAGGCAGGTAGAACATGTTCCCCCCAGTTTGGGGGAAGAAGTGGGATGGGTGCCCCTCAGCTTGAAGGAAAAGTGGAGATTATCCTCTTCTGTTTGGGACGAGAAAAGCTGCATGCCATTCAGATTTGGGGAAAAAGTTGGGTGGAACCCGTCTAATTTGAAGGGAATCAATAGGCTGAGTTTTTCCATAGGTTCCCTTCAGCTTTACAGAAAAGGTAAGAATCGTTCTCTGTATGTGAGGGAAAGGGAGGGCCGGATGCCCCTCGACTTGGGAGATGAAGAGGAACAGCCTTGTTTTCCGCCTAGAATGAGCTGGGCTTAGTTTGGGTCTTGGGGTTTCTGGCGACATTGGGCGCAGCGTTGTCCACCACGGCTTTATGGGAGCGCCATGCGCGTGCGCAGCTCTGGCCCGGGAGGAGACCCATAGGGGGTCCTAGGCTTGAGAGGGCGGCGCGGAAGGCGGCCGAGCACTGCCCCCTGGCGTCTACACCCGGCCGTGCCGTGGCCCGCAGCCTTGGCACCGGGGGCGGGCTGCAAACCGCCGGGCGGCACTGGCGGTGAAGGAGCCGCGCCCAGCAGCGGACCCCGGCCCCTCCCGCGGTGCGCTGCCCCAGGAGAGCCGAGGCCGCTCACCTCTTTGAATCCTGAGGGGGCGGTTTTGGGGGACCTGATTGAAAGGAGTAGGTTGCGGGACTTGGGGCAGGGCTGCACCGGGGAATTTCAGGAGTTGGGACAGGTTGCGGGGGAAGGAGGAGGGGTCCCGACTACGGACCTCCGGGACAGAATCTCGGAGCCCGAACCTGGCTTGTAGGTATCGGAGCCGGGATTGGGGGGAGCGAGCCCCACGTGCCTGTGACGCGGGGGCACCCGGTAGGCGGCGGCGGCGGCGGCGACGGCGACGGCGACGCTGGGCTGGCGGCGGTGCCGAGCCGGGAGGGCGGCTCGGCAGGCGGCAGGATGCTGCTGGCCGCACTGCCCCTGCTCGCGCTGTCCCTGGTGGGGGCGGCCGAAGAGCCCCCCCAGAAGCCGGGGTCCCCGGGCGAGCCTCCCCCAGGCTTGACGCTTTTCCGCTGGCAGTGGCACGAGGTCGAGGCGCCCTACCTGGTAGCCCTGTGGATCCTGGTGGCCAGCCTGGCCAAAATCGGTGAGTGCGTGTGTGCATGTGCCAGGCCGGCGGCCAGCAGCGGACCCGCCCCCAACAGCGGGGTCCCCAGATCCAGGTTGGCTTCTTGCACAGTGCCGGGACTTAGGTTCCCATTCCACAAATCCGGGCTCTCACTCAGTTCCTGCGGCGCCTCTGTGGCTCTCCCTCCTCCCGGTTTCCTCCCGTGGGAGCCCTGAGGATTTGCCTCGCTGGAGGGCTGCCCCCGCTCTTCCCAGCCCCATCTTTAGGCTCCTTTGCCCTCTCTGCTCCCCTCTTCCCCTTGCAGTAAGCTCTCCTCATCTGGTCCCTCCCCCACCGGTCCCCAGCCTCTCAGAAACCTCTGTTAGCAGTGAGCACACGCCCGGGGACATTGAGGGGATGGTATTCTCCGGAGAACCCAGGCATCCTGGTCCTGGGGAAACAGGCTTCCCTGGAGACCACGTCCAAGTGTCCATTCTCTTGGATGGGATACTAAACTATCACTTTCCCTCTAGCTCTCCTCTGTTTCCCACTTAAAGATGCTGCCTTCTTGCATCTAGGTGTGGGACCCTCCTCCCCATTCAAGTTCATATTCTTCCCATTTCAGGGTATAAGAAACTTCCATTTATTGGAGGGAGGCGTTGGGGGAGAGGGGGCCTGACTGTGTGTTTCCTACCAGAGATGCTTTCATATATCCGACCTCCTTCAGTCCTCATAGCATTGAAGGTTGTGCTTCAGATTCCTTTTTCCCTGAATAGAGCTGCTTTTCCCTGCTTCTGTTCCTTCCTCCTTCCTCCCTTCTGAGCAGCCAGTGGTCCATTCTCCACCCGAGACCCTCCTCCTCCTCCCTGTTGTGCAGGCTCTGCTGTGGGGGTGACTAATTATAGCTGAGCGTTGCTACTCACTCCCCATCTATGTTGGCACAGTCTGTACTCCAGTCTCACCAATATAGCCTTCATGTAGGAATCACACAACCTAGACTTTGTCCTCTTCTCCCCCCAGGGACGCTCTGGGGGGTGGGGGGCTGGGCAGGAGCTGAAGAACTCTCCACTCTGCTGTGACAGCTGGGTATTAATAATGGAAAACAGGACTCAAATGCCTTCAGGGAGCCTGGTTCTGCTAGACAATGGCTTTTGTGATGGGTCTTGGATTGCAGGGCTGGGGTTGGTGCATGAGGAGATGAAGATGAAATAGGAGGGGGACCAAAGGTAGGGAGGAATATGGAGAGATCTATGACTGAGCTTACCCTAGAGGCCCAGCAGCAATGAGAGTAAGAAGGGAGGAGCCTCAGATTTGGAGCCAAGACTTGAGGTTGCTGAGAAGTCTGTGAATTACGGAAGGGTTCCTGTCTTACTTAGGGTTTATAGCAACAACCATAGTTCCCTCCAATAAATCATAGTGCTTTTCCTAGTTTAGATGGCACCTCCTATGGAGGTAGGAGAAGAGAGCCTCCTCACCAGCCAAAAAATATCCTTAGCAAGAGGGGAAAGATAGGCAGAATGTTCAGGAATACTTTCCCCTAACTTCATTGTTAGGAAGTTTTCTGTCTTTTATTCCACAAATATTTATGTAGAGCCCACTATGTGCTAGGACTAGAGTCCTAGACCCTCTGGGGCCAGCTTCCAAAGGGCACCATCTTGGCATGGGGTCTCACCAGGCTAACATGGAGGTCTCCTCCACCAGTACCCTAGGGATTGTGGAGGGAGAGAGGTGTTTATTTCTGGTCTGAGGGCCCAAGGGAGAGCCAAGAGAATTTATTTTAGGGGACAAAAGCAGGAGAGACAATAGTGCTGGAAACCTCGTCTTACCTCTTCTTTTCCTAGAGACAGTATAAACTGTTCCGTCTCTAGAAAAAGAACCTACTATGTGACTGACATCTTGCTGGGCACATTTGCACACTTTATGTCATTTTATCCTCACCCTTTGCGATGGGTATTTTTCTTATATTACAGGAGAAAAAATTGAAGTTCAATTAATTACTTCGAGGTAAATTAGATAAGTTGCCTGATATCACACAGTTAGACATGCTAAGTCTGGAAGAAGACTTGGAGATCTCCTGACTGCTGAACCCAAAGTTTTTTATTTTTTTATTATTTATTTATTCATTTATTTTAGAGTCAGGGTCTCACTCTGTTGCCCAGACTGGAGTACAGTGGCACAATCATAGCTCACTGTAACCTCAAGCTTCTGGGCTCAGGTGATCCTCTCACCTCAGTCTCCTGAGTAGCTGGAACTATAGGCATGTGCCACCAGCTAATTTTTTTTTTTTTTTTTTTTTGAGACAGAGTCTCACTCTCTTGCCTGGGCTAGAGTGCCATGGCGTCAGCCTAGCTCACAGCAACCTCAGACTCCTGGGCTCAAGCGATCCTACTGCCTCAGCCTCCCCAGTAGCTGGGACTACAGGCATGCGCCACCATGCGCGGCTAATTTTTTCTATATATTTTTAGTTGTCCAGATAATTTCTTTCTAATTTTAGTAGAGATGGGGTCTTGCTCTTGCTCAGGCTGGTTTCGAACTTCTGAGCTCAAACAATCCGCCCACCTCGGCCTCCCAGAGAGCTGGGATTACAGACGTGAGCCACCGCACCCGGCCTATAATTTTTTAAAAAATTTTTGTAGAGTCAGGGGGTTGCGGTGTTGCCCAGGCCTCCTGGCCTGAAACAATGTGGCCTCAAATGATCCTCCCACCTTGACTTCCCAAAATGCTGGGACCATAGATGTGAACCACCATGCCCAGTCCCCAAAGTTTTTTAAACTATAGAGTCCTGAGTGAGCCCATATAATGAAAAGCACATTGGGCTAGGAGGTCTACAATACTCCTAGGAGCTGTATATGTACATTATGATCTAGTTAGGGAGGCAGGACATCATAATATTAATATAATAATAAGTAACATTTCTTGGGTGCTTACTATAAAGCAGTGTGCTAAGTGCGTTTGAGTAGATTGCCTTTTTAAATACTTACAACAATCATACGAGATCATTATTGTTTTTACTCCCATTTTGCTGACAAGAAAACTGAGGGTCAGAGAGGTGAAGTTATTTGCTCCAAGGTCACAGGACTAGTAAATAGAGGCCTTAGGCTTTGAAGCTAAGCAAGCTAAATCCAGATGCCCTGATTTTTACAGCTATATTATGCATAAAAAGATACTGGGTAGCATTTGCTGACGTTTAAATAATGGCTGTGGAGAAAGGTGAGGTCCCCTGAGGATGAGAGTAGCAAGGAGGGGGCATTTCTAGAAAGGGAAAAAGCAAGCAAAGGCCTAGGTTGCCCTGGCGTGACAGGAACACCAAGAAAATGACAGCTTTGGCTGCAGGGCAGGGTTTGCAGCCCTGAAGATTAGAGATTCTAGAAGTCTCCTCCCTTGGTCCCAGGGTCAGGGATCTTGACCTTAGGTAACCTTTTAAGACTGGGGGTTATAGGCCAGTGTGTCGGAGGGCATTTCATAAGCTGATACCTCCTGTCCTCTTTTTGCATTGTAGTGTTTCATCTGTCTCGGAAAGTAACGTCTCTGGTTCCTGAGAGCTGCCTGCTGATTTTGCTGGGCCTGGTGCTGGGGGGCATTGTGTTGGCTGTGGCCAAGAAAGCTGAGTACCAGCTGGAGCCAGGCACCTTCTTCCTCTTCCTGCTGCCTCCTATCGTGCTGGACTCAGGCTATTTTATGCCTAGCCGGCTGTTCTTTGACAACTTGGGTGCCATCCTCACCTATGCTGTGGTGGGCACACTATGGAATGCCTTCACAACAGGTGTTGCCCTCTGGGGGCTGCAGCAGGCTGGATTTGTGGGTGAGTGATCCTAAGACCTGGGTTGGCAGAGGGAGGCTTTCCCAGACCCATCACCCCACTCCGCTCTCCTCCAACTCTGGAGGTCTCATGCTGGCGAGAGCCATGCACTGTGAGCTCCATCTTAGGTCTCTCCCACCTGGAGTGCAAGGCAACACACCGGATGGGCTTCAGCCCTCATTTAGGTGTCTGCCAGTCAAGTCTGGGTGTCTGCAACATGACAGCTGAGCAGGAGCCTGGCTCCCAGCTGTGTGTGGGCTGCCAAGCCTGGGGAGCCTGCATTACCACTCTGTTGCATCCTGCCCTGTTACCGCACTGCCACTTGCCAGCCCTGCTCCCCTGAGGCACATCTCCCTGTTCCTGCAAGGGCCTACCATCCTGGCTCTGCCCAGGCCATGTCAGTGTGGTTTCCTGTTTTTATTATTATTTTTAATAAATACACATTACACGTCCACAAAATACTGACAGTACACTGGGTGTTCTCTCCTTATTTATCCCACTGACTCTTCATAGCAACCATGTTGGGGGTATAATTTGTCCCATTAAATGGATGAGGAAATAGAGCTCCTTACATTCGTTTGCTATCAGGTCCAAGGTTAGCAGGAGAGGTCCATTTTACTGAGGCTCTTTGCCATTAGGCTGCCCTCTCTTGCTATCTTCTCAATTTCCTGACCCCAGAAATCCATTCAACCCTGAATGTTGATAATTCAGACTTTTTCCAAGGTACAAGGAGAGGTTTGTAATTCCCACCGGGGGACTCCAACCTGGTTTTCCTGTTGAGATAGTGAACTATTTGGGGCAGAAACGGAAGGGAGGACATCAGATCATAATAATAGTAGTAATCCTAATAATAGGTAGTATCTTTTGGGTGCCTACTATGTATCAGGCACTGGCTAAATAAAGAAATTTTTGAAGTAAATATTATTATTCTCAATGTATACATGGGGAAACTGAGGCTCACAGACTTGAACATGCCATTTTTTTTTTCTTTTTTTGAGACACAGTCTGGCTCTGTTGCTCTGGCTAGAGTGCCGTGGTGTCAGCATAGCTCACAACGACCTCAAACTCCTGGGCTCAAGCGATCCTCCTGCCTGAGCTTCCTGAGTATCTGGGACTACAGGCATGTGCCACCATGCCCGGCTAATTTTTTCTATATATATATTTTTAGTTGTCCAGATAATTTCTTTCTATTTTTAGTAGAGACAGGGTCTCACTCTTGCTCAGGCTGGTTCGAACTCCTGACCTTGAGCGATCCACCCGCCTCAGCCTCCCAGAGTGCTAGGATTACAGGCGTGAGCCACCGCGCCCGGCCAAATGTGCCATTATATGTATGTATCGAACATGTCATTATATGTATTATATGACATGTTCAAGTCCCACCTGCAGTGCTTTTCGTACTCTATTCAGAGAATCGTGCCACATACCTTTGGCTGGGAACCAAAGGTGTGGGAGAAAGTACATTCCTTTGTTATTTTCCCTAATAAAAGCCAGTTAGCAGCCAGTTTTCCTCCTGGTAGTTGTGATTACTGTTGCTACAGTTTTTATTATTAATACCTGTACCACCTTAGCCGTTCAGGTCACATAGAGCTTTGGTAGCCATCTCCTAGATTGTTTTTTCTTTTCTAAATGGCTGGGTTGATTTTTGCAGCAATCTTGTGAGGTAGGCAGATGAGGAGACATGGCTAAGAGAAGTCATGTGACAATGACAGAGCCAACATCACACAAGTGGTAAGTGGCCAGGTCAGGCCTTAGGCATAAGCAGCTTGGCTCATAGCCAGTGCTCTCTTCACCATCCCAAGTCCTCTTTGGGTGGTGTTTTATTGGGGGGGCAGGGAGGTGGAGCCGGGGCTGGTCCCAGGGAGTGCTGCAGGAGATGGTGTCATCCATCTTTACCAATTACTGGCCTGTCCTCCATCTCTCCTTCAATAGCCCCTAGGGTGCAGGCTGGCTTCCTGGACTTCCTGCTGTTTGGGAGCCTTATCTCAGCTGTGGACCCCGTGGCTGTGCTGGCTGTCTTTGAGGAGGTGCACGTCAATGAGACTCTCTTTATCATCGTCTTCGGCGAGTCCCTGCTCAATGATGCAGTCACTGTGGTGAGAGCGCTCAGCTGGTTGCCATTCCCTGTCCCCAGTCTGCATACCCTGGTCATTTGGGTGTTGGAACTGACTCAGACTCTTCCCATGGGTTCCCTGGTGAAGAAATATGGTCTCAGCAATCACTGTCTCCTAGAAGTCCCAGTTGCTGCCTTCCCCACCTTGCTCCTGACTCTCCTCTCCTCACTAGGTGCTGTACAAGGTCTGCAACTCCTTTGTGGAGATGGGCTCTGCCAACGTGCAGGCCACTGACTACTTGAAGGGAGTCGGTCAGTATTTCCCCCCTCTCGGCTGGCATTGGAGGTCTGCCTCTACTGGGTTGCTGAGCCCCTTCCATCCCACATCCTCTTTTCCTCCTCTTCTCTATGGAGAGAAGTGGAATCTGGGAGGGGCTTGCCCTGGGATCCTGGCTCTGGGGTCCTAAGCCTCTGGGAGTGCAGTGGGCATCATCCTCCACTCCCTGCCAGGCAGCAGTCTTGTCAGCCCCAGGAGGGTCTTGGTCAGGGGTCATGCTGATAACCCACTCCTCCCCCAGCCTCCCTGTTTGTGGTCAGTCTGGGCGGGGCAGCTGTGGGCTTAGTCTTTGCCTTCCTCCTGGCCCTGACCACACGCTTCACCAAGCGGGTCCGCATCATCGAGCCACTGCTGGTCTTCCTCCTCGCCTATGCAGCCTACCTCACTGCTGAAATGGCCTCGCTCTCCGCCATTCTTGCGTGAGTCTGGGGGTCTTGCGGGCAGGTAGCTGGGAGGGGGCCCTGGAGATGGTTGTCCTTCATAGGGAGCAGAAGCAGTACCCTGGGGAATCCATAGGTTTCCCTGAGACCTTGTGGTAGCAGGAGCCTCAGATTCCTCTGGGGAGACAGTACACTTCAAATAATATTTCGGGAGCTGCCTCCAGAACTGTCCTGGGTACCCTAGAACCCAATTTTCCTCTGCCTGAAGTGCCCTCTGGGGCGTGGTCTGGGCTGGAAGTAGATTTCCAAGTCTGGTGGCCATAGCCCTCCAAAACATGCCTCAGAGAATCTGCTGGTCAGAGCATGTTTCTCCCATCTTCCCTTCCAGGAGGCATGAGGGGAAGCCTGGAGATCTGGGCTGTTATCTCAGCACCACTACTAACTATTAATAGCAGACTTCATGCTTCCCTGGACTTCACTCTGAGAGTCTGACATCTGTCATGGGCAATGCTCTCTTCTGCAGCATGCTCAAACCTCAGAGACAGAGCTCCCTGGGACCCCTCCTCACTTGCCCTGTCTCCATCCCTCTCCTAGGGTGACCATGTGTGGCCTGGGCTGTAAGAAGTACGTGGAGGCCAACATCTCCCATAAGTCACGTACAGCTGTCAAATACACAATGAAGACTCTAGCCAGCTGTGCTGAGACCGTCATCTTCATGCTGCTTGGCATCTCAGCTGTGGACTCTTCTAAGTGGGCCTGGGACTCTGGGCTGGTGCTGGGCACTCTTGTCTTCATCCTGTTCTTCCGAGCCCTCGGTATTGCTGGCACCCACTGCTTTCCCACTCCTCTCCTGTGCCCCTTTCCTTGCCCCTGTAGCTTATTCCCCAATCTCAGTCCACATCCTTGTCAATTCCTAAGCCTCTCCTGTTGCTCACCTCTCCCACCCCCATTAGACCTTAGCCCAGGTACTTGGTACCATCCACTCCTGTGTCCTCTTCTCCCAACGCCTTGCTCCCATTGGCCTCCCTCCTGCTGTAGGCGTAGTCCTGCAGACGTGGGTGCTGAATCAGTTCCGGCTGGTCCCTCTGGACAAGATCGATCAGGTGGTGATGTCCTATGGGGGCCTACGGGGTGCTGTGGCCTTTGCTCTCGTCATCCTACTGGACAGGACCAAGGTCCCTGCCAAGGACTACTTCGTGGCCACCACTATTGTGGTGGTCTTCTTCACAGTCATCGTGCAGGTGGGAATGCCCATGAGGCTGGGTGGGGAGAGGATCTGGCAGGCCCTAGGGGAGTCTTGGAGCCTATGGGACAGGCCTTCTCTTCCCACTGGGGGATGCAGGGACCTGACTTCCCAGACCTTGAGTGCAGTAGGGTGGCAGTGCAGAAGCTGAAGCCTAACTATGGGGTGAGAAAGGCAGCAGGGAACTGAACAGGACAGGGCTCACCTCCTGCCTGTCCATAGGGCTTGACCATCAAGCCACTAGTCAAGTGGCTGAAGGTGAAGAGGAGTGAGCATCACAAACCCACCCTGAACCAGGAGCTGCATGAGCACGTGGGTACCAGAACCCCATCCTTCCACCTCTCCCTCTTTCCCTTCTCCCATCTTGGGCAGAGTCCTGATCCAGTCCCCCTACCCACCCCCCTTCTAGACTTTTGACCACATTCTGGCTGCAGTGGAGGACGTTGTGGGGCACCATGGCTACCACTACTGGAGGGACAGGTGAGGGAGCTGCCCCGAGGCTCCTTCAGCAGCAGCAGCCCCACCAGCCAGGGCAGCATGGGGGTTGCGCCACACTTCTGAGAAGGGACAGAGCCAGTTTCAGGCTGAGTAACCTCTGCCTAAAGCTCTTAGTGGCATCCCGGTGCTCTCAGGATAAGACAAGTCTCCCCAGTGTGGCCTGTCTGGCTCTGCATGGTCTAGTACCTGCCAGACTCTAGCCTCATTGTGCTTTGCTCTGTCTTTGACTGTCTGCCTGCTAATTCCATGGACCCTGTTTTAGAGCCTCAGGACCCACCATGCTCCCCCAGCCTGGCTGCTGGGACCTTTGCACATGTCATTCTCTCCATGTAGAACACTCCCTTGCCTTCCTCTCACTTAACTTCTGGTCATCCTTCAGTTCTCACCATAGGCATCAATTCCTGAGGGAGGCCTTCCCTGGCCTCCCTGATGAGGAGGACAAGTCTCTGTCATACTCTATAGCTATCCTTTGTAGTTCTTGTCATGGTTGCAAGTTTACAGTTATTTGTAATAACTTAAATTAATGTCAGGCTTCCCCATAACACAGTAAATTCCATAAAGGTAGGGACTAGACTTGAGATTCTCCCTGGCTGAGGCCCATACCAAGAAAAGGCTGGTAGTGTCCCTGCCCCATCTGAGGAAGGGCCAGCCAGCTGGGCCTTGGGGATGGTACTCAGGGCCGGGCCTGGCATCCTCTGTAGGTGGGAGCAGTTTGACAAGAAGTACCTGAGTCAGCTGCTGATGCGGCGGTCAGCCTACCGCATCCGGGACGAGATCTGGGATGTGTACTACAGACTGAACATCCGGGATGCCATCAGCTTTGTGGACCAGGTGGGCCGGCAGCTACCAGGTGGGCCAGTGGTGGGTGGGAAGATGGCCAGCAGAGCAGGACAGAGAGGAGTGACCAGCATGTAGGCCCTGAGCAGGGCGTTGGGAATTCCTAGCTGGCTGCATGGGCTTGTGAAGTGGCAGCTGCAGGAAACAGCTGGGCCTGGTGCTGAAGTTCAGAGTCTGGCGGGAAGTACAGAAAGGTGGGAAACAGCTAGACTCTGGAGTCAGCAGACGTGGTGCAGTTGTTATCAATTCCAAGCTGTGACCTTGGGTAAGTCACTTATACTCTGAGCCTCAGTTCTCTCAGCTGTAAGAAAGCAGGAATAAGAGGACCTATGTGATAGAGTTTTGTGGATTCGGTATGCAAAGTGCCTAGCACAGTACCTGACACATCAAAAGAGCAAAATAAGTATTAATCATTTTTATTCTCTTTATTACCCTCTGCCTGGGCTACCCTCCGATTGCTGTCTGACCTTGATCGTGACCCCCGCAGGGAGGCCACGTCTTGTCTTCCGCAGGTCTCACACTGCCCTCTATGCCCAGCCGCAATTCTATGGCAGAGACTTCTGTCACCAACCTGCTGTGAGTCCATGAGCCCCTTCCCCTTCCTCAAGCTCCTCTCCATTGGGCCTCTCCATCACTGGGCAAGATTTGTCAGCACCTTTGTTTCTGCCCTTCCCCTGGCCTGTGCCTCGTGCTCCCTCCCCAGCATACTGTCCCCTGCCTCCTGCAGGAGGGAGAGTGGCAGTGGAGCGTGTCTGGATCTGCAGGTGATTGACACAGTACGCAGCGGCCGGGACCGTGAGGATGCTGTGATGCATCATCTGCTCTGTGGAGGCCTCTACAAGCCACGCCGCAGGGTGAGAGCAGGCAGGCACGAGTTCTGAGGGGGTGAGGGTGGTCTGGGGAGGCCATGATTAGGGCCTCCAGAGGCAGTTGGCGCCAGCTCATGGAGAGCTGTGGATGCCCGGCAGAAGTGTGGGTTTCACCTCATCAGTAATAAGAAACCTTTGTTTTTTTTTTTTTTTTGAGACAGGGTTAGCCTGGTATGAGTAATGTTTAAGGATGCCTTCTCTGGTAGCAGGGTACAGATCAAATTGGAGTGGGTGAATTGAGAGGCCAGGAGCCAGTTGGGAAGCTGGAGTGACACACTGCAGATTAGAGCTCGGTGGTGTGCAGGGAGAGGAGCACACGGGCCTAGGGGACTGGCCCTGAAGGGGAGAGGAGGAGACAGATTACAGGAGGCCTTGAGGGTCACTGAAGAATGGCTGGGTGCCAGACAGAAAGAGGAGCTCCAAGGAAGCACGCAGGACCAGCTTAGCCTGAGGAAGGCAGGCATCTGTTTAAGTAGCAGGAGTTAGTCCAATGCAGATCATGAAGCTTTATGGCTGGAAAGGCCCAGCCCATCCAGGAGAGAATCTATTCTAATCCCACAAGGGGGCAGCAAGTTATTACCTTGAACTTTTCTGAAATGGGAAGCCAGCTAGTAGCATTCCTGGCAGTTTTAACAGTCAAGGCTCTTTCTACTGTGGAGACAGAATCGGCTTCCTTTAACTTGCACCCACTGGTCCTGATTTGACTTTTTGCAGCTCTGCAAAATAAATCTTCCAAGGTTCCGAGATAGTTTCCTTCCACACGGTCCCCCTTGTCCTCAAGCCAGCATCTTCTCCTGCCTCTGGTGTGTCTTCTCTGGCCATAAGAAACAGGGCCCAGAATGTAAGGTGCTACTCTAGCTGTGGTTGGCCAGGGCAGGGCAGAGGGACTTTCTCACCTTTCTAGTTCTAGAACTTTCCATTCTCTTCCTGCAGCCCAGGATCCCTCTAGCTTTGGCTCACCACCCTGGGGCCCCATACTATCCCTGCAATCTGCCAAACCCCTATGTCTTCCTCAGTTAATGGCTATCCAGACCACATCTCATCTTAACCGTGTGGTTTTAAAAAATTTTTTTTTCTTACATAAAATTCCAGTAGAGAGAATAAAATAACTCAAATTTATCTATCACCTAGCTCTGATAATTATCAATGCATGATTGTTACATTTATAATTACATACATACCGTGCCCACACTTTATCTTAAAGCAAATTCCAGATATCATACCACATCATCTTTAAATATTAGTATGTATCTTTAGATGGCAAGAACTCTTACATCCAGTCGGTGTTCAATAAATACGTTTTTCCAGCTGGATGTTCAAATTAGAATTCAAATAAAGACACTTTGCATTTGGGAAATATGTCTCTTCATTAATAAAAATCTACCTTCCCCTCCCTTTTTTCCCCCTTGCTATTTATTTGTTGAAGAAACTGGATACTTTGTCTTGGAAAATTTCCCATTTTCTAGATTTTGCTGATTGTATTCCAGTGGTGTTGCTTAACATGTTCCCCCATTCCTTGTATTTCCTGGTCATTAAATCTAGAAGCCTGATCAGATTCAGGGACGTTCAATAGGTATGCTATGTATTTCTTATTGTGCCACATCAGGAAGTACATAATGATTGGGTGTGTGTGTGTGTGTGTGTGTGTGTGTGTGTGTGTGTGTAAGATTGGTCAATGGGTTCAGTCCAATCAGTTCATGTATAGTCAATTTTTTAAAAATCTAGAATAAGTTTGTGCTTATCCTGTTAAATGTCATCTTATTTGATTTAGCCTATCATTCCATTGTTTGGATCCCATGTTTGCCACCAAATGTCTCCCCAGATTCATATCACCTGAAAATTTGCTAAGCCTGTTAACTTTGTATTCATCCAAATCAACATAAAAATGTTGAACAGGATAGAGCTGAGAACAGAGCCCTGTGGCATGCTACTAAAGACTTTCCTCCAGACTGACTTGGATCAAGCATTTTTGGGGTATGATTACTCAACCAGTTCTGAATCTACTTAGTTGTACCATGACACAATTTATAATTTCTCATGTTCTTCACAGAAATATCATTAGAGAGAGACAGATGTGTCTACTACGCAGTTAGAAAGATAATTATAGTTTAAGAGAGAGGTAGGAGCTAGAGAGGAAGATTTGGAAGCAATCTATATCAGAGGTTTCCTCACCTGGCTGCCTCAGAATCTACCGGGCAAATTGCTGGAATCCATATTCCTGGCTTCGCCTCCCGGAGATTCTGACTCTGTACCTTGGAATGGGCTGAGAATCTGTGTTCTTACTAAGATCCCCAGGTGACTCAAATGCCGCTGGTCTGATGGCTGGTGTTTGGGGACCATAGATCTATATATCATCCAGATAGCTGAAGTCAAGAGAATGGATAAGTCCTCTGGGAGAACGTTTAGAGGGAGATAGGGGGGCCAAGGCTGTGAGGAATGCCTGTGGGAGAAAGGGAGGGAGCCAGCAGAGGAGGAGAAGTCCTTTGCAGAAGTAGTAGCAGATGGTGCCTGAGGCCCAGGGTGGAAGGAGGGCTGGATGCTGCACAGAGGCCAGGCTGCCACCTAGACAGAGGCCACAGCACTGGTGACCAGAGAGAAGGAGGGCTGTGGAGTTGCAGACTCTAGAGTTGCATTTCTGGTATTTAAGGAAGTACTGGGTGTGAGAAAAAGCATAAAAATCAAATTATAAAAAGGGAGATGGTGGTGTCAATGGAAAGACTGTCTTCAAGGAGTTAAGGGCAGAGGCTTGCTTGAAAGCAGAGGGGAGGAGACCAGTGGTGAGGGAAGGAGTGCAGATGCTGGAGAGTAGAGAAATAGGACGGAGCAGGAGCTGATGGAGGCGGGAAGGAGGGGCTGGGAGTCGTGGGCCCTTTGAAGGAGGTGGGCAGAGGGGCACCTCCTGGTGTGTAGGTGGAGGAGGGCAGATGGGAGACTGGCAGGGAGCTCATGTGAGGTAAAGGGACCAGCCTGGGGAGGTGAGGCAAGACCAGATGATATGAAACACACTGAGCATCAGACATAGCTTGAGATTTAAAAAAAGAGAAGAAACACACTGAGCAGGATTTTGGGGATTACTGCTAGATGAGGGAAGGGTTGCTAAGCAGCCCCGGGCAGAGACGGAGGCAGTCTAGATGAGTGGGTAGTGGGCTTGGTCTTTATGAGAAAGAGTTAAAAACAGCAGATGATGGGGGTGGTTCTGAATTGTTGGGACCGAGAGGGTACAGGGTGTCAGGGGAGATAGTTCTAAAAGTCGAAAGCACAGCTCGGGATGTCATGGTCGTGGTTGTGGAAATAGCTAGATGGAGAATCTAGATGGAGGATCCTGTGTAGCTAGCAGGGGGCAGGCGGGCCAGGTGTGTGAGCCAGGCTCAGATAAATGGAGGTGCAAAGAAGGAAATGTCCCCCATGGTCTCATAGTAGCCCTGGGGGACAAGACAGAGGGTCATCTTCATATCAGAGAGAATTGGGAAAGGGCAGCAGGGGATGGGGAAGGCCAGGTTTGGGAGAAGAAGTTCTGGGATTAAGGGAAGCTTTTCCCCAGGGAACTGAGAACACAGAACCTCTGGCTACGTTCCTATTTATTTTTTGTTTTTCAATCCATGGCTAATTCTGGAAAAGCTGGGTTGGCAGGGCCTGTGGTGAACATGTTGGGGCTGTGGCCTGGGGTTCCTGTGGGAGGCCAAGGCACCCGGCCTCATGGTGGGGCGGGGCTGTCATTGCCAGTACAAAGCCAGCTGCAGCCGCCACTTCATCTCAGAGGACGCGCAGGAGCGGCAGGACAAGGAGATCTTCCAGCAGAACATGAAGCGGCGGCTGGAGTCCTTTAAGTCCACCAAGCACAACATCTGCTTCACCAAGAGCAAGCCACGACTCCGCAAGACTGGCCACAGGAAGGCACGTCCTTTCTCTGAGACTCCTCTTTGGGGCTGGAGGCTGACAGCACACAGTGTTGAGTCTCCAAGTGTTGGATCCAGCCTGGGGGGACCCCTAGATGAATAGTCCTCAGACACTTGGCAACTGTAGCAGTTTAGGTTCCCTTTTAGATCTTCCTAGAGCCCCAGCCGGGTCAGGTGAGGCCTTCAGAGGGAGAGCAGTCTCTTGGCCATGTGGTCTCCTGCTGGGAGGTAGCAGGACCTCCTACCAGAGTTGATACAGGCAAGACAAAAAGACATCCCTAATCAGCCCAGGCTGATGCACCCAGAGCCCTTACTAGGCCATGTATGGAGTACTTAGACTGCACAATTCTTGCCTGGTTGGAGCAGGGGTGGTAGAACCATTGGAAGTGACACAAATTCCCTCCCCTGTTGGGTTAGGAAAACATGCCCTCTTCTTGACCCCACCAGATGAGAGGATGGGAGTGTGGAGCTAGGGCCAGAGGCTCAGGTTTTCTTTCTTGGTCCTTAGAAGGATGGTGTGGCTAATGCTGAGGCTGCAAATGGGAAACCTCCTCGAGACCTGGGCTTTCAGGATACAGGCAAGCAGGGAGCAAGGGTGGGACTGAGGGAAGTGGGGAAGAGCCTAGCATCCCAGAGTACCTGCTGGGGGCAGGGGTTGTGCATCAGCACCATCAGGGACTAGATGGGCACACTTCCAAGTTGAAAATGTTCAAAGCACATAGACAAATTGTGACAGGAGATGCCCGATTCTAACTATGGGCTACAGGTCCTGAGGACTTGGAAAAGGTGTCATGGAAAAGGGGGAGCTTGGTCTGGGCCTTGAAAGATGGGTGGACCCTGGGGCCCAATATCTTGCCTGCAAAATGTTTTGTATGAGCTAGATGTCGATGGGCCTTCCAGCTCTGCCAGTGCTCATGTTTTCAATTGATCATGTGATCCGGGGCTGACAGAAGAGGATGGGGAAGCTGGAAAGTGTGACCCTCATAGCTTCCTCTGGTTGCCTCTTTGGGCTCTGCATTGTCACATCCCTTCCTCCCAAGTCCCTACCCCTAGGCCAGTGCTTGAAACAGCCAGAGGAGAAAGCAGGTGCCTCTGCCAATGTGGGCTCTGCTTAAGGGGACAGGGAGCTGCCTTGGGGCTATGAGCACTAGGAGGCAGTTGCTGGGCTGGTTGCCCGACTCTGCTTTTGTCTCTGTCCAGCTGCTGTGATATTGACTGTGGAGTCTGACAAGGAGGAAGAGAGTGACAGTTCAGAGACTGAGAAGGAGGACGATGAGGGGATCATCTTTGTGGCTCGGGCAACCAGTGAGGTTCTCCAAGAAGGCAAGGTCTCAGGTAACAGCTTCCTCGCTGTCTCCCTCTCCTCTGGAGCAAGCTGATTTCCTTCCTTTTCACTCATGGCTTCTACTCCAGACAACTCCCTATTCCTATTCACTAGTTTGCTCACCACTAGTTTGTTCACCAACCAGCATTTACTAAGCACCTCCTTTATACCAGATGCCTAACATATGTGATCTGATTCAACCCAAAAACAACCAAGAAGGGGAAATGGAGCTCATAGAGCCTAAGCGGCTTTTGACTTGTTTAGCATTACACAGCAAGAACTAGAACCAGAATTTGAACCTGACCCATCTGACTCCAAAGCCCATAGCCCTTCACTGCCACGTTGCCCCCTTTACAGTCCAGTGAGGAACCCATGCTTAGCACACCTGCCCTCAGGTAAAGCCCCAGGTGAGGGTGGCAGCCTGACTTGGGGGAGGAGTTTGAATTCACCAAAGTGGACTTACTGTGGATAAAAAACTAGAATAGGGCTGGGTGGGCATGGAGCCTCATGTCTGTAATCCCAGCATGGGAGGCTAAGGTGGGAGGATTGCTTGAGGCCAAGAGTTTGAGACCAACCTGAACAAGAGTGAGATCCCATCTCTACAAAAAACAGATTAGCTGGGTGTGGTGATGTGGGCCTATAGTTCCAGCTACTCAGGAGGCTGAGGCAGGGGGATAGCTTGAGCCCAGGAGTTGCAGGCTGCACTTTCAAAAACATGAAAAACAGGCTGGGCACATCTACTCAGGGCAACAGATTGAGACTCTGTCTCAAAAAATAAAATAAAATAAATTATATTAAAAAAAAAGAAAAGAAAAAACACAAACAGTATATATGTGTTTCCACATGTGCAGAGACCTAATTCACTCATAATGTTAGATATCACTGGTGGTTGGCTCAAGCACCCTCAAGTGTGTTTTTTCAATGTTTTTTTTGTTGTTGTTGTTTGTTTTTGAGACAGTCTTGCTCTGTTGCCTGGGCTAGAGTGCCATGGTGTCAACCTAGCTCATAGCAACCTCAAACTCCCGGGCTCAAGCAATCCTCCTGCCTCAGCTTCCTGAGTAGCTGGGACTACAGGCATGCGCCACCATGCCCAGCTAATTTTTTCTGTATATTTTTAGTTGTCCAGTTAATTTCTTTCTATTTTTATTAGAGACAGGATCTCGTTCTTGCTCAGGCTGGTTTCGAACTCCTGACCTCAAGCAATCCTCCCACCTGGGCCTCTTAGAGTGCTAGGATTACAGGCGTGAGTCATCAAGCCCGGCCTTATATTTCCTTTAAACTGGCATTTCAATCTAGATCATATTTCAGTTTTAATTTTTCACTAAGAACACTTCATATGTGATGGTGTACTTCCTATTGCATCACATCAGGAAACACATACCATCTGGTTGTTGCTCTTCTCATGAGATTAACATTGTTCACTGGGTTCAGATGTTGTTCCCCTGAGCCAACCATGACCAAGTGCCCCATCAGCTTTTCCTTAAACAGTCTCAACAGCCACTGATGATCAGTGCCAGATTCAAAATTTCATTAGAGGTTGTACAATGATGATATTCCATATCTATTTTTTCACCTGCATTTACTAGCAGGGATTCTTCTATAAAAAACTTCCCTTCATCAATTATTTGGTTACTTTGAGACACAGTTCATACAGGAAAGAATGGATAAATGCCCGATTCTTTTATTTATCGGTTTTCAGACCCCAGTTCCCGAGCATCCTCTAAAGGTGAACATGGAAGGTTTTGGTTGTTTTAGGCTTTTTGTTATTAAATTCTACTATTCCAGGTCTTTCAAGAGACATAGTTTTACTTTTAATCATAGCATCAATACATTTCATAATGTACTCAATCAAGAAGCTTATTGGACTGTTCAGAACTTTATCATTGTGCTTGACTTTGGAAAGCTGGGGTGGTAGGTGGCCAGAGGGCTTCTCTTTCCCATGTTTCCTCTTTCAGAACCTCAGACTTCCAGCAATTCCGCCACAGCAGTTCTGGGATTCTCAGCTCCTGTCCCTCATGCTGCGTCATCCCCTTTGCGGCATAGCTTTGGCCTGCTGTTAGGTTTGCATGAGCTCACACTCCTGGGTTCTGTCCCACCAGAGGGCTGTGGTGGGTGCCTAGGCAGGGTGCCCAGCAGCAAAGCCTTTGGCCTGGAGCTTCCAGGTTTTTCTGTCCCTGGCTGGCTGGCTGGGATAGGGCTTGGCAGGATGCTGTTTCTGAGACTGGTGCTGCCAGTCAGGGGAGGGGGATCGAAGATGGGGCTTCCTTCCTGCCTGGCTCCTGCTTTCTCTTGCTTTAGTTATTTTCATGTGTTCAGTAGATACTTCTTGAGCAATTACTGTGTGCCCAGACCTGTGCCAGGAGCTAGGGATACAAAGCAGAGCAAACCAGCTGTGGTGTTTCCCCTCAGCAAGCTATACATCAAATCATTGCACAAATGGATGTAATATGGCAACTGTGGAATGAGTTTATTTATGAGAACATGCTTATGCTTGAGAAGGGTTCCACTGTATTGGTAACGAGCTCCTGTGTATTCTCTGTCCCCAGGAAGCCTTGAGGTGTGCCCAAGCCCATGCATCATCCCCCCATCCCCAACCTGTGCAGAGAAGGAGTTACCCTGGAAGAGCGGGCATGGGGACCTGGCAGTGTATGTGTCCTCGGAAACCACGAAGATTGTGCCCGTGGACATGCAGACGGGCTGGAACCAGAGCATCTCATCCCTGGAGAGCCTGGCATCCCCTCCCTGCACCCAGGCCACAACTCTGACCCGCCTGCCTCCCCAACCTCTGGGTGCTGAAGAGCCTCAGGCCCCTGTCCACCTGCCTTCTGATCCACGCCCTAGCTTTGCCTTTCCCCCAAGCCTGGCCAAGGCTGGCCGTTCCCACAGTGAGAGCAGTGCTGACATCCCCCAACAGCAAGAGCTGCAGCCCCTCATGGGCCACAAGAACCGCACCCATCTTAGCCCGGGCACTGCTAACTCCCACTGGTGCATCCAGTTCAACAGAAGTGGCCGGCTGTAGCCCAGGGCCTTGGGGAGGAGCAGGAGGTGGAGCCCCTGTGGGAAGAGCTCCCTGGGCAATGGGCAGAAGAGCCTGTTCAGCTTGCCATGGGGCCGGTGGGGCCTGGACTGAAGTAGCAACTGGGCTTTCTTGGGACTGGTCAGAGGGGTCTCCCGAGCTGGTCCTCACAGGGACCCTTCTTACCACCCTCCTTGCTCCTAACCCCTGCCACTTTCCATATCAACAAGGCCCCTACTCTGGGTCAGGACCCAGTCCAGGACTTCCAGGGGCTAGGCCTGGACATTTGGGTAGTTGATACCCCTTCCCAGTGGGCCTTTCTGGGGTTACTATAGGCAGCTGTCACTGACCCCAAAGTAAGGGCATCATTCCTTAGTAGACGCTGGCCTTCCCTACCCTCTATCTGCTCCCCAGCACTGGCTCAGGGACAGTGTCCTGACAAGGAGGCTCAGTGAGGGGTTGGTCCTCAGAGGGACTGGGTTGGGAGGCAGGGCTGGCCCCAACCTTGGGCTCTACTGCCTTGTTGGGTCAGCTATCCACAGTTCATTTTTTTTAGGGCAGTGGGAATCTCTGCCTCCACTTCTTGCTTAGCCCCTTCCCTTTGCTGTCAGATACTGGGGTAATAGTTCCTCCTTTCCCAGGACCAAGGCCAGGGGGCTGGGCCAGGTTCCAGTTCAGAACTGCTTCTTAGTCAGGGTCACTCTAGGGATCTGCTGCTCTGGGTCCAAATCTGGACCTTTCTGATCCTGGGGTCTGGGTTGTCTGAGGAGGGGACACAGTGGCCTCTGGGCTCCCATGTCACCACCTTAACATTCCCCAAGCAGGGAAGGAACCAGGTAGCCCAGGGCCACTGCTCCATTGCTCTGGGGGCTGGGAAGCCTGGCTGCAGTGGCAAGGAGGGGGCTGACTGGGTGGTAGGTGACTTTCCAGGGGTTAGCACCTGCCTTGTGTTTTGTACCTTGAACCTGAGATACATTAAACATCTCTCAGATGGATGGGTGTCCCGTGTCTGTGTGTCTGGGCATTTCCAGGGTAAGGGACTATAGGGACATCTGGTGAGAAATGTAAACTCCAGCTGCCTGTCCCGGGGCCAGAGGACGGGGTTGGGTGGGGGGATCCCAGACAGGACTGTTAGTCCCTCTGCCTCCCCTCCCCCACTACCTCTCCCATACTTTTCCAATATTGTCCCCTTAGCAGGGGCCTGGGGCAGTGGCAGTCTAGAGGATTACTGTATAGGCATGGGTGACAGAACTGGGAGTCTACAGAATGAGAGAGCCTAGCAGGGAAAGAGACCCAAGAGGTCAGGTGCCAAGCTGTCCCAAGATGCAGCCACGACACACCTGGGACCAGATAAACACTTCTTGAAAACCTGGAGGCAGGTGTAGGACAAATAAATAGAAGTGTCCTTCTGCATGTGATAGGTGGGAAGACAATCTCAAGGGACTTGGTTACCCTGAGTGCTTATGATAAAAATCATAGTGTGGGGTCCAGAAACATGGCTAGAAATGCCTAGGTAACAGCAGTCCCCAAACCCCAATTCCCACTGTGTCTGAAGGACTTTAAAAAAAAGTTTGAGATGTAACTTATATACCATAAAAATTCACCCATCTAAAGTGTACAGTGTTTTTAATATAGTCACAAGAGTTGTGCAACCTTCACCACGATCTAAGTTTAGAACATTTTCATCATTCCCCTAAGAAGCCCTGTACTCACTCCCCATCCCCTGCCCTCCTCGGCCTTAGGCAATCACTAACCTACTTTCTGGCACACTTGGCCAATTAACAATAACTTTTTCTGTGTTATCTGTGGCGAAGGTAAGAAGAGAAGGGTGACTTGGGCTTTGCCCTCACAGTGTTTACAGTAGGCAGTGATAAGGCCTACTGGTTAACTAGCAGTCATGACAGTTTGGAGTCAGGCAGTCCTAGCTGTCACTCACCAGCTATGTCATCCTGGGCATGTTACATAATGTCTCTGGGCCTCAGTGTGCTCATCTCTAAAATGAGGTAACAATCATACTTCGCAAGTTGCTGGCAGAACTAAATGACAAAACGGGGAGGACTCTACGCAGGGGGCCTGGCCCACGATAAGGGATCACAAGTGTTTGCCATTATAGGTCTTATACTGCAAGGCAGGGCTGTGTGAAAAGTGCTGTGGGGCCTTGAGGAGATCTGGGCAGGCTTCTGGGAGGAGTCAGAGTGTGGGGTGGCTGGTGCCAGGTGGAAGATGTATGAAACTTCAGCCATCCAGGGGTGTGAAGGGGCTGGTGCTGCGGAGGGCAGGCCGCAGTCGGTTCTCAGACTTTCGTGTCAGAATCACTGGGAACTTGTCTAACATGCATACTCCCAGACCTACCCCAAAGGTTCTGATTCAGCGGGGCGGGCAGGGGACAGGGGAGCACAGGTGGGGGCCAGTGAGGGGCAGGATTGTCTGAGCAGAGGGGAGATGGCTGGGGAAGGCTTCATGAAGAAGGAGGTCCAGCATCCAGGCCTTGAAGGAGAAAGGATGTGATCAGGGCAGGTGGGTGTGGGCCTTCAGGCAGAGGAGATAGTATGAGACAACACTTATGATCAGATTCATTTTCCAGGCAGTCTGGGAGGACGACAGGAAGGCTGTGATGCCTCTGGGTGGCCTTGAATGTCATACTAAAGAGTCTGGAGTTTATTTAGGCCGAAGGCAAGAGAGGTCTGGAAGTTTTGGAGTACTTGTTGGCCTCACTGTCCGGGGCAGTACTGAAGTGGGGTGAGCAAGGTTTGGGGTAGAGTGAAGGGAATGGCCATGGGTCTCTAGGCCCACTGAGGCCCACAGCCCCCATTTCATTTTCGATTGAGTCATGTTGGCAAGGAACAGGCGACTGAGGGAGGGTTGGGGAAGGGAGGCCCATTCCCATTTCATGATCTCAGTGGAAAAGGCTGCTGTTGGTAAATTCTGCTGCCAGGAGAGCCACAGAGATGGGACCCATGCGTCACTGCTCAGTCCTGCAAGCTCAGCCCACAGAGCCCGCTGTGGTCAGCCACCCCAGGCTGGCTCCACGCCTAGCCCCCCAATATTTCCTGCCAGGCCTCAGTCTGTCCCCGTTTCTATCTGTACCTTTGCCATCCTGCAGCTGTGCATCCTGTAGCTCTCTCCTTCCTCTGTCTCCTTTTCAGGCTGAGCATCTGAATCTGCCTCCATTTGTGACTCTGGTTTCCATTTGACTCATAGATGGGGAGCCTCAGGAGGGTAGGCATAGTGTGACCAGTCTCAGGTACCCCTAAGCATTTATTCTATGCCAAGCCCCGTGTTGAGTGCTGTAAGTACAGAAGTAGACAATACATAGTCTCAGTTTCCACAAAGTTTACAACACACATTCTCTGTGGAGTGGGAAACAAGGGCCTAGCCCTGCCTCTATTTCAGTGTGGCTGCACCTCCCCTGAATCTGCCCACTGTGCCCAGGCATGCCAGGGTCACCTGTGGCCTGTGGCTTGAGGCTCTTGTCTCTGGCACTCAGAGTGGTATGTGTGCCTGACAGCAGGTCCCCCCAGCTCTTAGGGTTCCTGGCTGGTGGGTGGGGGTGAGCAGCAGAAGGGGAGGGAGGAAGCTGGAGGCAGTGACGCAGTGGGGGTGGCCCTGGGACAGAGCTGGGGAAGTAGCCAAGGTTGGACGATGCTCACTGAAGCTAGGAGGGTAGGAAAAGAGGTCCGGCTGGGATTTAGGGATGGATCAGGACAATTTCAAGGCTGCTCTCTCGGACCTGCTTATGGAGAAGGCTCTTCTGTAGCTGCCTGGGGAGTCTAGACTCTGGGTGCTGGGATGGGTGGGAGATTGCTGTTGTTCCCATTGTGACTGCTCTGATGCCCAGGTTCATGAAGGAGGCGCCTGCCTCACTTAGAGCCAGGGGAGCTATTGCCCCACTGCCCCATGCCCCCAGGGCCAAGGGCCTGGGCATTACGTGGGGCTCAGTGCCTTCTCCTGACCACATAGGCAACCTCCCCATAATCTTCCCATAAATTTTGGGGAGTGTCAGTCCAGGACCACATGCCCCAAACGGACCCCAAACCTCAGAGCTACCCAAGTGGCTTTCATCACTTCAGGATCCCCTGACTGAGGGTGAAATGAGGGGCAGGTCACCAGCACATCCCTAGTGCTGGCGGTGAGAAGACATCTGACATACACAGTCTTCCCTAGTCCTCACAGCAATCCCAGGAGAAAGGAATGACTTTCCTTTTTTACAGGTGAGGAAGGAGAGGTTCAAAGAGAAGAGAGTCCCTGGAACTCCTCCAGTAGGTAAGTGGAGGAGTCAGGCCTGGGCTAGTCTCTGGCCCCAGGACCCCACCTGGGCACCAGCCTCCCTGGCTGGACTCTGTGCGGAGCGGGGTACAGAGGTGCCAGGGAGTGCAAGGGGTGGAGGGTTCTGGGGGATTCTGGCAGGCCTGGCTCAGCCCCAACCCTCCAGCCCAGACAGCAGCCGTCTCAGGACCTACGAACCGGCTCTTGGTGCCTGTGCCAAGGCAGCTCCCCCTCCGCCGCACAGGAGGCCTCCCCTGCGCGCATTCAGCAGCTGAAGCCCCCGCCAGCTCGGGCGGGCCTGCGCGCCTCACTCACCCTCGCGCACCTACACGGCCTGCCCCCAGGGCGCCGCTTCCGGCGCCGCTCGCCAGGCGGGAGTGGGTACGGTAGGACCGCCGGCCGTTGGTCGCTGCCCGGACCCGCGGCCTGGGACGCCGAGGGTTGGGCGCAGAGTTCCCGGGGCCTTCGGGGTGGGGGCGAGGCGAGCCGTCTGGGCTCGTGGAGCGGCGGGCGGGGGTGCTGCGGGGCCAGCGTCTCCGCTTCCCACCCGGCCGTCTACCGTCGGCCCCTGCGGGGCGCGCTGTTGCTGCGTCCTCCGGCCTCCAGGGGGCGGCGCAGCGCTCCGTCCTCGGCGGCCGGTCCTTCCCTCCCCCACGGCCAGGAGGCGGCGCCCCTGGACGCCGGGTGGCAGCGCGGTCCTTGCCGTCGAGGTCCGTTCGAGGGCTCCGGCTGCGAGGCCTCTGTGGCTTCGCAATTCCCTGCGGCGCCTCCCAGGGTCGTGAGTCCAACCAGCGGGCGAGGGAGGGCCCATGCCAGTCCCCGCGCTGAGGCTTGGCCCGGACCGGGAGCTTGAGCACGAGGCAGTCCCGAGCCACAGCGGCGAGAGCCCCACGTGAGGGCGTGTCCGAGGGTGGGGGCCCACCGGGCAAAAGCCCACAGGGGTGCGACAGGGGGCCTGAGCAAAAGGGAGACCCCTGACCTTCCTTCTTCTTCAGGCCTGAACTATGTTGGCGGCAGCGCTTCCTGTCCCCTCGCACCAAGACTGACACCCCTCTCCTGCGGCCTACTGTCTTGCTCCTGCATTGCCCACCGAGTCCTACCCAACCATCTTCAACCCAGTTCCTGGAAGAGTGGGGCCTCTGTTCATACCGAGGCCCAGCCCTTCTCCCACTTGCCCTGAGCAGGCCCACCATTAGGAGGGGATGATGGAAGGGCCCCTGGAGTATGGGGATGAGTCCCCAGACTCCCAGGGCCATGCCACAGATTGGAGATTTGCTGTGTGCAGTTTCAGGGATGCCTGGGAGGAGGAGGAACCTTCTCCCCAGATGCAAGTCAAGGACTCCAAACCTCCAAGAGCATCAGCAGAGGCAGCCCAGGGTGAAGGGCTGCATGGAAGCCCCTTGTCCAGGGAGCTTCAGTTACCCCCAGAACAGATCACTTCATATGGGTCGGGGGATGCCCAGAAGATTACATTAGGAGGCTCCTCAGTCCAGTCAGAGGAGCTGGCCCCCTCTGGAGTGGAGAGTCTCCTATGTCCCATGTCCTCCCACCCCAGCCTGGCACAGGGTGAGAATGACAGCTCAGGGATAGGCTTGGTAGGGGAACCAGATCCAAGCAGGGCAATTCCAGCCAGCTTGGGCCCTCAGGCGTTGGACAGTGACCCTGTGGACCTTGGAGACTCTTTATCAGAGACATCATCAAAGCTGCTGGAGGCAGGTAAGAGAGGCTGGGTTAGGGAAGTCTGGGAAGGGAATGAGGATGCCTGGAGATGGATGTTGAGACCTGGGGGCAGGGTGGGAGGGATAAGTCTCTGACTCTATTCAGGCTGAAGCCCAGGTCCAAGGAGGGGTTTCTGGGTAGGTGGTCCAGTGCAGACCCAAGCCATTTCCCTTCCGAAGACCCCAGCAGATCCGGCCTCCCTAAGCCTACTGACTGTCTCCTGGCCCAGGACCTCACCTGGGAGCTGCTGGCCAGTGGCATGGCTGCCTTGCCAGGTAGCCAGGGGGATCCAGAGGTGGTGGAGGTGGGGTGGCCGGATTGGGTGGGTGTTTATTGCCTCCTCCCTACAGGGACTAGGGATGTAGAAGGCCGAGCAGTGCTGCTTCTGTGTGCCCACAGCCCAGCCTGGCTTCACCCCAAGTGCAGCAGCCGTGAATTCATCCGCCTCCTGCTCTACCTGCGAAGCATCCCCAGGTTTGGGGAAGGAGGTTGGGGGACTGAGCCTGAGCCAAGAGATGTCAGGACCTGGGAATCAGATACTGAACTGAAGCTTACCCCTTTAGGCCCGAAGTACAGGCCCTGGGACTGACAGTGCTAGTTGATGCCCGAATTTGTTCCCCAAGCTTGTCCCTCTTCTTGGGGCTCAGCCGACTACAAGTGAGTACAGGACTGTACCTCTCCCTCATTCCTTTTGTGTAGAGTTGGGGACAGGGCTGAGCTCAGATTCCTTGCAGGAAACAGCCCCAGGGTCGGTGCACCAGGTGCTGCTAGTAGGAAAAATGCCAGAGGAGGTGACTTCTGGCCTACAGGTACTGAGCCAAGTTGGCTAGGGCTGGAGATGGGGTGCTTCCCCACCCAGGCCTGGGTCACAGCACTGTCTCCTCCTACAGCTGGAGCAGCTGCCCTCTTGTCAGAGCCTGCTGACCCACATCCCCACCGCGGGGTTGCCCACTTCACTGGGAGGATATCTGCCTTACTGCCACCAGGCCTGGCTGCATTTCCGGATGGTTAGTGCAGCCGGGTGGGGGTGGGGCGGTTATGTAGGCAACCTGGGCGTACAGAGGAGGCTTGAGCCCTGGCTTGAGCAGGGCAAAGCTGGCTGCAGTGGCCTGGAATCCAGGAGCCCTGGGACCAGCACTGCATGCTGCTCTGGTCGTGCCTGTCTCTGCTCACAGCGTCTGGAAGCCCTACTGCAGAGCTGCCAAGAGGTTTGTGCCCTGCTCCAGGGGGCCATCGAGAGTATGAAGGCTGTGCCCCAGCCTGTGGAGTCTGGGGTGAGTGTCCCCTCCCAACACCTCCCTGAGTGCTCCCTGTCTCCCTCCTTCTCTCCCACGGCCACCTCCACTACCTATCACTGTCAATCACAGGAAGTTGGTCAGCTACTACGGCAGGCACGGGCCCTGATGCAGCAGGTGCTAGACTCACCACGGCTGGCATGGCTACAATGTCAAGGGGGCATGGAGCTGACGCGGCTGAAGCAGGAGGCCCCAGAAGTGACCCTGAGTCCAGACTACAGGTAGGTGTGAGCCCAACTCCCAGATCTTGTCCCAGCCCAACCCACCAGATCCCATGCCAAGGACTCAACTGGCTGGCTCAGAACCAGGATAGGGTGGAGTGGAGCAAGGGGACTGGCAAGAGCTCTAAGACCATGTACCCTGTACCAGGCCAGCCATCGACAAGGCTAGTGAGCTGTATGGCCGTGTGGACGGACTGCTGCATCAACTGACCCTTCAGAGCAACCAACGAGTACAAGCTCTAGAGTTGGTCCAGATGATGGAAGCCCAGGAGGGCGGACTGCACCAGGTGGGAACTACTTGCCCAGAGTCAGCCTTGCCCCTGATCTCAAGCGTGACCCCCACCCACAGCAGTCTCCTCACCTTTCCTTGCTTGTGCCCCTCCAGATTGAAATGTGGCTGCAGCAGGTGGGCTGGCCAGCACTGGAGGAGCCAGAGGAGCCCTCGCTGGACATGCTGCTCCAGGCCCAAGGCCCTTTTGGAGAGCTGGACCAGGTTGCCCAAGTAAGTTTGGTCACTTGCTCAGGTCGTAGGGACTGGGAATGCAGGAGTGAGTGAAAGCAAATGAATTCCTTGCTCTCCTGGAACTATTAGTCTGGCAGAGGAAATCAGTTGTAATCAAACACAGTCATATATGTGATTGTAAACTGAGGCAAGAACTCTGGAAAGAAACAACAGAAGTGATTCTACCAGAGAGTGTAATGAAGACCTGATCCAGCAGGGTGTTGGGCAGGGTTTTTGGGGTGATATTTGAGCTGAAGGATTAGTTAGGGTCAACTAGGCAGAAGAAGTTGGGGATGGGGGTCACTCAAGGCTGGGGAAGCAGCACGTTCAGAGTTCTTGTGGCAGGAGGGAACATGGTGCGCCTGAGGAGCCAGAAGATCCAGTGAGGCTGAAATGCAGAGCGGAAAAGGGAGAGCAGGGTGAGATGAAGTGCCTTGAGGCTGGAAGACTGGTCAGTGGCGAGATCGCTGGGCCCTGTAGCAGTGTAAAGTTTAAGCAGGAAAGTCTCCTAATCTTTCTAGATCTGTATTCTAGAAAGATTAGTTTCTGAGTAGACAGTGACTTGGAGGGTGGACATGGAGAGTCCAGTGAAGAGGTAATTGCACTAATCTGGGTGGGAAATGATGCTTTCTTTGGCCAGGATGCTGGCAGCGGAGATGGGTTTGAGAGATTGATGGAGCTGATGATGGATCTGTGTGGGAGGGTGAGGGAGAGGGAGGTTGTAAGGATGAATGTTCCCTGAGAGAGGGACTAGGAGATGAGGACATTCGAGGGGAAGAGCATTCATGTGACCGGTCTTGGGTGTGCTTCTGAGATGGCTGTGAGGGAGGAGAGAAAGGCCCCTGGGTGTTGGGCCTGGAGCTCAGAGGAGAGGTCTGGCTGGGGAGGGTCACTTTGTGGGCATGGGTGTGTGGATGCCATTTGAAGTTGCTCTCATAAGTTTGCCTGGGAGAGAGCGCACTGTCTCAGGAGCTCCCCATGTTTAATGGCCCAGGTGAGGGAAGGGGAGTGGGTGGGCGTGGGGGGTGGGGACCTACTGGAAAGCGACAGGGAGGAGTCAGGGGTGCTCAGGAGAGAGCAGGCTGAGTGCTATTGAGAAGCGGAGTCAGTGAGGCCTGGGAAGTGCTGGGGACAGGGGCAGAGGTGACGCTGGAGTGGGCTGGTGTGGAGTGAAGACTGATAGTGGTGAGGACGGACAGTTCCTCCAGGACGTTTGGCTGAGAGAGGAGAGTGGATGCAGGTAGGGCTTGGAGGGGGTGGGAAAACTCTTCCATCACTAGAGAGACCTGGTGATGACATGTCAGTGGGAAAGATCTGGGTTTGGGCTGGACCATCAGGCCTAGGCTGGTTGAGCTCAGTCTCTGTCTCTCCAGGAGCAGGTCAGGCAAGGGGAGAAGTTTCTGCAGCCACTGGCTGGCTGGGAGGCAGCTGACCTAGGCCCCTGTGGAGCGCGCTTTCTGACCCTGCGAGCCCAGCTGACTGAATTCTCTAGAGCTTTGGTCCAACGGCGCCAGCGGCTGGCAGATGCTGAGAAGCTGTTTCAGTTCTTCAAGCAGGTGGGTGAGGATCCTGTCCCTGCCTCCAGGTGGTCCGTGGGACCAGAGGGGTGGCTGCCTCAGCTCCACCACAGCCTGAGCTCTTCCTGGTCGTGCCACATGTTCTCTTTCCTTCTCTTTAGTCTGACCCGAAAATCCAGCCACTGGGGATGTGGCCTGGGGCCAGCATCCGGTGGGATGGGGAGCAGGTAGAGGAGCAGAAGGCTGGGTGGTCGTGGCGGGGTCCTCCTCTAACGCCTGTCTGGCCCTGGTGTTGCAGGCCTCAACGTGGGCTGAGGAGGGGCAGCGGGTGCTGGCAGAGCTGGAGCAGGAGCGCCCAGGGGCTGTGCTGCAGCGGCTGCAGCTGCACTGGACCAAGCACCCTGACCTGCCTCCCGCACACTTCCGAAAGATGTGGGCTCTGGCCACGAGGTTGGGCTCAGAGGGCATCCGCCAGGAGTGCCGTTGGGCCTGGGCACAGTGCCAGGACACCTGGCTGGCCCTGGACCAGAAGCTAGAGACTGCCCTGAAGCCATCATCGGTGGGTAGCACAGCTAGCCTGTGTGTCAGCCGGGTCCCCAGTGTACCTGCCCCACCTCCCCTGAGGAAGGCCTACAGCTTTGATCGGAATCTGGGGAAGAGTCTCAGCAAACCTACCCATCACTGCCACCATGCGGCCATTGTCACTGCCTGCCACGGACCAGAGGCTGGAGGAGGTGCCCAGCCCCAGCTATCCCCTACTGTGCCTCCACTAGGCAGCTCTGACCCCAGGAGTCCCAGCAGGTGCAGGCAGTGGGCAGGGAGGGGAGGGCAGTGGGGGTAGATGTCTTGGCTCCTGACTCCAGCTACCTGGTAGGCTACAGCTGGTGCTGGCAGAGATGGTGGCTACGGAGCGGGAGTATGTCCGGGCCCTTGACTACACCATGGAGAACTACTTCCCCGAGCTGGATCGCCCTGATGTGCCTCAGGGCCTCCGCGGCCAGCGTGCCCATCTCTTTGGCAATCTGGAGAAGCTGCGTGACTTCCACTGCCATTTCTTCCTGCGTGAGCTGGAGGCTTGCACCCAGCACCCACCTCGAGTGGCCTATGCCTTCCTGCGCCACGTAAGCCCCACAGGCCACATGGCTTCCAGATGATTCTGCCATACTCCCCAAGGCGCGCTGGGCACATGCTTGGTGCCAGGCCCTGTGCTGGGTACAGCTATGAGCAAGACTGACAAGGTCCCTGCATTTCAGGGTGCTCTTAGTTCAGTGGAAGAGACATAAAAGTGAAAAAGATACTTTTAGATTACAGTTGGAGCTAGGAGAAAAATAGGATAGAAGCTTGTGACTTACTGGCAAGGCAGGGGTTCCCACCTTTGAGGGAGCAGTTACACAAGGCCCCTGAGGAGCTGACATTTGCACTGAGCCTGAGGGGAGGAGCTGGAGTAACAGTGTTCCACCCAGAGGAAAGAACAAGTGCAAAGCCTTGTGGCAGGAAAGAGGCCCAGGGGTTAAGGAAGTGAGCAAGGACGTGGCTGAGTGTAGTGAGCAAGAGGAGGGCAGTCCGAGGTGAAGTGAGACCAGAGAGTGCTCTCAGAGCTGTGGGAGGAGCAGAGCTGAATGCAGAGGCTCAATGGGAGGGTAGCGGACTTATTCCCCAGAGGGCCTGTGGGCACACGCCCTCAGCACAGGGCCTGTTCTTGCCATATCACGCTTCGTTCAAAGCAGGGCAGGCTGGATCTGGGTGGGGAGGCCTCCCTGGGGAGCCATCTGTTGGCATTTTGGTCCTTTCAAGCTGAGAGTGGTCTGGCCCAGGGGGGCCAGCCTTTGGGAACTGGCCCCCTTGCATCTGGACTGAGCCACTTGTCTTTGTAGAGGGTGCAGTTTGGGATGTATGCGCTTTACAGCAAGAACAAACCTCGCTCTGACGCCCTGATGTCTAACTATGGTCATGCCTTCTTCAAGGTAGGTGAGCCGAGACAGTAGGAGGTGTAGAGGCGTGGGGGCAGTACCCTGAAAGCACTCAGTGGTCTCCCACCCACCTGGCAGGACAAGCAGCAAGCACTGGGGGACCACCTGGACCTGGCCTCCTACCTGCTGAAGCCCATCCAGCGCATGAGCAAGTATGCACTGCTGCTGCAGGAGCTGGCACGGGCCTGCACGGGTTCCACGCAGGAGCTGAGCGCTCTGCAGGCAGCCCAGAGCCTTGTGCACTTCCAGCTGCGACATGGCAACGACCTGTTAGCCATGGACGCCATCCAGGGCTGTGATGTGAGTCATCCCAGGCTGCAGTGGGTGGGGACAGTAGGTGTAGAAGAAGAGGGCAGAAAAGGCTGGGCACCTACCGGGCCCCAACTTTGCAGGTCAACCTCAAGGAACAGGGGCAGCTGGTGCGACAGGATGAATTCATGGTGCGCACTGGGCGCCACAAGTCCCTACGCCGTGTTTTCCTCTTTGAGGAGCTGCTGCTCTTCAGCAAGCCTCGCCGTGGGCCTGCAGGTGTTGACACATTTGCCTACAAGCGCTCCTTCAAGGTAGGCCCACACCGACCCTGGCCCCTGCCCCTTCCTTCCACCCCCCACACTTCAGCAAGCCTCTCTCCCCCCGCCACACAGATGGCAGACCTTGGCCTCACCGAGTGCTGCGGGGACAGCAATCTGCGCTTTGAGATCTGGTTCCGCCGTCGCAAGGCCAGGGACACCTTTGTGCTGCAGGCCTCCAGCTTGGCCACCAAGCAGTCCTGGACAGCTGACATCTCCCGCCTGCTCTGGAGGCAGGCTGTCCACAACAAGGGTGGGTCTCTGCCCCCTACTTCACCCCACACTCCCCTACCCAGAGAGCTTATATTGTCCCACAGGAGCCCAGGGAGGGCCTTGGGACCTGGAAAAGCTTGGCAAGAGGTGAGGAGGCGCAGCAGCAGCCAGTGCAGAGGAAGGAACTTCAGAGTCAGGCAGTGCTGCTGTCACTGTCTCTGACTTTGGCTGCAACATTAACCTCTCTGAGTATCAGGGGCCTCATCTGTAAAAGGGGAATTAGGACAGCTGCCCCATAGGATTATTGGGAGGAGAGAGCCTGGCACCAGAAATGCTCAGTGCATCGGATGGTTAATCTGCTGGATGTGGGTATACAGGAAAGACTTATTATTGGGGGGTTATATAGAGGACCAAGGACAAAGCTAATGTCCATAGGGGCCCTGCTCCTGCCCATTCTCCATCCAGAGGTGCGTATGGCTGAGATGGTGTCCATGGGTGTTGGGAACAAGGCCTTCCAGGACATTGCCCCCAGCGAGGAAGCTATCAACGACCGCACCATCGACTACGTCTTAAAATGCCGAGGTAGCAGTCAGGCTACGGGGGCGTGGGTGAGGACAGCTGTACGGGAGGCACTGTGGATCTCTGTCATCCCTGGCCTGTGCTCCCCTCGGGGTCTTGGGCCAGGCCAGGCTCTGGCCTGTCCCAACCTGACCCTCTCTCTTATGCAGAAGTTCGCTCTCGGGCATCCATTGCTGTGGCCCCATTTGACTATAACAGCCCCTACCTGGGGGCCTCGAACTCCCTTCCTGGAGACCCTGCCTCTTGCTCTGTTCTGGGGTCCCTCAACCTGCACCTGTATAGAGACCCAGCTCTTCTGGATCTCCGCTGGCCCCTACATCCTCCCAACTTCCCAGAGGAAGCAGCGCTGGAGGCTGAGGCGGAGCTGGGCAGCCATCCCTCTCTGAGTATGTCTGGGCTTAGCCAGAGGCAGGAGGGCATGGCTTGAGGTCTGGGCCTCCCCTGCTGACAACTTACCCGTTCTTCCTCCTTAGCTCCTGAGGACTCAGAGGTCTCATCCCAGTGCCCGTCAGCCAGTGGCTCCAGTGGCTCTGACAGTAGCTGTGTATCAGGGCAAGCCCTGGGCAGGGGCCTCGAGGACTTGTCCTATGTGAGTGCCATCTTGCCCTATACCCACCAGCCCCTCCCCAGCCTCCCTTTCCTTTAGACAGAGCTGGGGGTGGTGGTGGTGGGGGGGGCAGAGCTATTCCCCAGAGACCTCCCTAGACCCAGAGCTAGGGAAACAGACATTCATGCCTAGCCTGGTACCACAGGTCTGAGCCCAGACTCGAAGACAAGCAGTGGATCCAGAAGCCTGTAGCTCCAAGGAATAACACCTCTCTGGATCTGCTGTGACCAGGGCATGGCTGGTACCTGGGCCATCTCCAGCGTACATGGATAGCCCTGTTGACTACCCTTTCTGATATCTGTAGCCATTGCACAAACTGGAATGGGACCACCCTGGGGGAGTTTGCTGCAGAGCCTGAGTGAGCACCCTGATCCCAGGTTCCTGGCCCCATGTCCCCTTCTGTTCCCTCTCCAGCTCCCACCCCAGCTGTGGGTTAAGAATAGACTAGGTAGAGAGTGGGCATTTCCATGCTCTAGGCTGGTGGGGCACCATATGGTTCTGGGTAGGGACTAGGCTGCCCCCACCCCTCAGGAGGAACACAGGTAGGCTCCCAGAAGCTGCTCCTCAGTCCCTGGACTTAAAGCTGAGGTCCTCAACCATAGGAGCTGGCCCACTCCTTTCGTTCCCTTACCCTTACCTATCGTGGCCACCCAAGGCCCAGCCCCTTTTTTTCCTGGAGCAATTTGGTTATTATGACTTGATGCCTTTTGAATAGCTTTCAAGAGAGTTGTCTAAAATTATCTCACTGGTTGTTAGGCCTTTGGTGTCTCAGAGAAGGAGTCGAGGCTTTTGACTTGTGATTTATTCTTTTATTTGTTTATAATAAAAAAACAAACTTATATGTATTCTTAGGTGGGCACACACATTCTGGGTATATCCCCAGGTAAAATGAGCCTTGGTGGGTGGGGGCATGCCAGGCCATGTCTCTGGGCACCCTAGCCTTCTTGTAAGTACTTGCTCAGGATAGAGTAAGAGACAGACCTAGATAGGCCCCTCTGGATGAGCAGGTCCACGCAGCGGCCGTATTTCCTGGCGAAAGGCAGCGTGAGCTGGAAGGAAATGCTGGTCTTACTCTTGATTTCCTGGCCAGTTGCCTACTCCGGCTCCATGGGGGTCAGAGTGGGGGTCTCCCATCTGAGCAGGGGCAGGGACAGGGCAAGCCCTATTATTAGGGACCTTTGATGATCTAGGGCTCAGTTCAGCCCAAAAGGCGTCTCACAGCCTGTGGCTAGGATTGGCTACAGGAAACTGAGTAGAATGACTAGAGGATCAAAAATATGTTTCCTGATACTGGTTTTCTGCTTTCTTGTCTTTTCTGTTTTGTCGTTGTTGTTGTTGAGATAGGGTCTTACTCTGTTGCCCTGGCTAGAGTGTAGTAGCATCATCATAGCTCACTGCAACCTCAAACTCCCAGGCTCCAGCAATCCTCCTGCCTCAGCCTCCCGAGTAGCTGGGACTATAGGCACATGCCACCATGCCCAGCTAATTTTTTTCTATTTTTTGTAGAGATGGGGTCTCACTCTTGCTCAGGCTAGTCTCAAACTCCTGACCTCAGGTGATCCTCCCACCTTGGCCTCCCAAGGTTAGGATTATAGGCGTGAGCCACCACACCTGGCCTTGGTTTTCTACTTTCTAGCCATAGATGCTGACTTCAACTTTACAAATGACAGATAAGCCAGAGGCCTAATAGTAATTGGGTACTAGGGTGCTTATAGTGAATGGTATTATAATAATATACTTCATTATGGAAATATCAAATTAATGAGAAATTAGCTAAATCTTTTTCCCCTGCAATGCTAAGATTATTTTAAGGATGATCATTCCCTTGTCCTTATTGAACATTTTAAATAATGCTTTAAAACAGTTTAAATATGAAAGAAATGTACAAAAATGATTCTATCATGGCTAAATAGATGAAGCTGGTATCACTGGTTGAAAAGGTCTAACTCTCCTGTAAGGCAAAGCTCGGGCTCATATGATATGCTTCCCCAAGTGTGGCCAGGGTCATTAGTGATGAAGGCACAGTTGGGATCATTGGAATGATAAAAACCAGTGGATTGAGTACTGCTTTTTGACTACTCTGAATTGGTTAATTTCAGCCATCATTTCTCCCTCCCTGGGTCCAGGGACCAGTGGCTTAGCTGCCTGCCTAGCCTTTTAGGTAGCACTGGCCTGGCCCTGGTGCAGCAAGACACGGTGTCCGTCTGAGGAATCCATAGGGTCTCCATTCCCAGGGGGTACAGGTGACCCTCACCTCCACCCAGCTGTACAAGCGCTCCTGGGTGTGCCGGTCATCCTTGAAGCCGCTGATGGCCAGCAAATCCACCACAAACTGCTTAGGGCTGATGTGCAGGGTCTGCCAGGAGAGCCCATGGTCAGGCAGGACAGGGCATCTCCTAGGCCCTCAGCGAGATGCAGAGCAGGGACTTCCCTGGGCCTGCAGAGCCACAGGGGTTGGGGGCAGGTACTGTCACTCCAAATCTTCCCCTTGGCCAAAGCTTGATCCAGGCAAAACTGCCCTGCCTTCCTATACCTGCCCTTCCTGCCACGCTTGTGCCCCTGACCTCTTACCCTCACACCCCCCACCCCTCTCTTGGCTTGCTTCCTCTTTCTTGTCTTGCACCACTTACTGCAGGGGCAAGGGACAGGTGAAGAAGGTACAGGGTGCCCAGGACCTGGGGCCTATCATACATACCCACAGCCGGTTGGCCAGGGAGACCACCTTGGCTGTGATAGCTTTGGAGTCCTTTTGCCTGATGGAATCCAGGATGATGTCAGTCAGGAAACGGTGACATTTCTGTGCATAAAACATCTCTTCCCAGGACAGAGAGAAACTCAGGAAAATCCCCTCTGTTGGGGGAGAGAAAGTGGATATGGCCAAATCTGCCCATAGCTAGGGCCTTAGAGACAGCCTGGAGGAAGGGTGGAGGTGTAGGGCTCCCAAGGGACACTGTGTGAAGTACCCTGGATGGGGGCTCAGGCATCTCCACAAGGTATATATGGCTCCAGAGTCTCACCTCGGGCCTGGGGGCTGGGTTTGGGTGGTGTAAGCCCAAGGTGCTCCATATGTGTGGTGTAGATGATGCTGTCTTCAAAGAACATGCAGGAGCCATCACTGCCCACCACTGGTGGGTGAGTCACTTTGAGAATGACCCCTGGGCTGTCCACCTCACTGGCCTCAGGCAAAGGTTGCTCAGGGGCAGGGCTTTCTGTGAAAACAACATGGGGAGGGGCCTCTCCTTAAGCCACCTCAGAGCCCAAGCAGAGGGGGCGGGCTCTGGTGATAGACCAGTACAGTCTTGTTACCCCAACCTTCCAGCAGCTGCTGCCTCTAGGTTCTCGGAAGTGACACGCTGGACCGGCAGGGGCCTGTCCTGGCCTATTCTCTTTTCATTGCTCTGGCATCATTGCAAGCCAAGTCCTGGATTTTGAAACTCCAAAGAACTCTCCAAATTCCTTTGTTGAACTAAGACTGGTATCAAATAGGGCTAATAATAACCCAGTTGGGGACCGGAAAGCTTTGTAAAATTGTAAAATGAGAGGAGCTTTTGGGGCCAGCTTTTGATGCATGCCCATTCTGGAAGAGTGGACATTTGTTACTCCAAAGCTTGACAGACCAACTTAGGGCTTACAGGCCCAGTGCAAGAAGGCCCTTCCAAGCAGGGCCTTGAGCCACTAAAAGGGAAGGTGACAGAGTACAGAATAGGAAGGACTTGGGGGGAGCAGAAGAAATAGCCTGGCATGGCAGTTCTAAGCACACTTCACGGGGCCACCTCCCCTCTGCCTGGCCACACATGCACTCTCTCATCAGCCCAGTCTTCGTAGACCCTCCTGTCTCCTGGATTTTTCCATTTGGATATCCCTCAGCGTCTCATACATAATATGTACTCTTGCCCAAGTTCTGCTTTTGTCCACTCACCTCACTAAGGACCTATCCCCATTGCAGCCACCCAAGCTGAAAACCTGGCCCCTCCTTGGCCTATCCCCCTGCCTTCCCGGTTGTCTAGTCCATCTCCCTAGCCTAGCATGAACTTGGAGGCTCCAACACTCAACACTCCCCCTCCTGCTGCTGCATTTCCTCTGAGCCGGAGCAGGCTTTCTGAAATGCACACCTGGCCAGTGCTCCCTTGTTGAAAATCCCTCCGGGGCTTCCCATTCCTGTCAGGGTTGGAACAGAGTAGCACATCGTGATGCTGGGTCACAAGGCCTGTCCTGATGACATGTCTTCTGCCTCATCTCCCTTGACGCCTGCATGTGAAGCCTGGCCTCCAGCTAGACCAATGCCATGTGCTTCCACTGACTCCCTAGGCTTTTCTTTTCTTCCCCTGCTGACTCCCCAGCCTTCTTTGTGTTCCTGCTTCACAGGTTCCCCCTTTGCACAGCGCTCATCACTTCACCTGTGTGATCGTTTGGTTCCCCAAACCACACCAGTGTGCCAGTCACTTCTGTATCTGTGGCCTGGCACAGAGCTGGCATCAGTTGGTGGGGGCCTCTAGTCCCACTTTCTCACAAACTCTCTCCGAGGCCTTGGCCAAGGAGTTTGCCTTTTCTGTTGTAAATGAGATGTAGGGATGGGATAGGACTCACCTCTCTCCTTTGGCCTCTGCTTGCCCCAGTCCTTCAGGGTGATGGCTCTTTTCATGGGGAAGTAGGGCTTAAAGTTTGGCTCTGGCTCCTTGTCTTTTGCTCCAGCCCCAGCCCCTACCTGCGGGCCTGGATCCTTCTCTGAGGCTGTGGAATGGGCTTTCCAGGCAGCCGAGGTGCTGGGCTGGGAAGCAGCCTCACTTCCCAGGGGGAGCTGCTGGGTGGCCTCCTCCAAGGGGTTGCCCCGGGGGGCTGTTGGTGACTGGAATCCCCACTGTTTGCAATTGGCCATGTCCCACTCCCTCACGAGGGAGATGAGTTTCTGCATGGGGGTGACAGGAGGCTCTTTGGTTTCAGATTTCTGTGTGAGGTTGACTGTGGTGCACTTCTTCTTGGGGGGACTCTCAGGGTGGCCCCTCCAGTGTCTGGGGTTGGTACACAAGCCAGGGCAGTGTGAGTACGTGCTGGGATTACCCGCCCTCTTGGTATTTCGGCACAGGGACACCTGGATGGATCGGGTGTACTGCTCAGCCTCCTCCATCTGGCTGGACCTTGCCAGGTGCCCCTTGGCCTTGTTCCATGGAGTCCTGTCGTTGCCGTCTTGGAAGTCCACAGGCATGTAGGCTGTGGTCTGGAGAGGGAGGGGCACGTAGCTCTGGGCATGTTGTGCATTGATGTGGAGGCCTTGCCCAAGATCTAGTAAGTTGGGCCTCCCAACACTTCACTTGCTCATCCAGAACAATCCCACCTCTGACATGGGCTACACATTTGAGCTTTGCTCAGTTTGAGTGGGGGTGGTCCCAGCCCAGGGGCCTCTCACACTCCAACAGGAGATATTATCAGCATCACAGGCTGCAAGGGACCAGCACGTACCTGTGCCTCTTTCAAGGTTCAGAAATCAGTTCCTGTGCTAGGAACCTGTATAGGCCCTGTTCTTTCATTTTGTCATACCCCTCGGTAGCTGGGCCTGCCCTCGAGCACTGTGGTACTATTCTATAAAGCCAAAACCAACCAAAGAAGGCTGGGGCTTACTTCTTTGGCATCTCTCCTGAACTCCACCAATGACCCTGGCCCTTCTGTCACCACATGCAGCCTCCTGATGGGAAAAGCTTCTTCATTCTCAGATTCTTTCTCCTGGGTCCATGCCCTGTAGAAACCAAGAGGGTGAGTACACACTTCCCTCAGCCCATTGGCCAGTTGGTCAGGTCTGCCCTTTGGCTGGGAGTTAATGCTAGACAGCAGGGGAAAAGGGGTTCTTAAAGGGTTTTGCTTAGGTCACTGGCCAATCCTGGGCCTGCTTCACTCTCTCAACCCCAAGGAGAATAGGTGCCACTAGGAGGTGAGACTTAGGACAGGATTTCCATGGGAAGTTTTTTTTTTTTTTTTTTTTTTTGAAACAGAGTCTCACTCTGTTGCCCGGGCTAGAGTGCCGTGGCCTCAGCCTAGCTCACAGCAACCTCAAACTCCTGCACTCAAGCAATCCTTCTGCCTCAGCCTCCCGAATAGCTGGGACTACAGGCATGTGCCACCATGCCTGGATAATTTTTTCCATATATTTTTAGTTGTCCTGCTAATTTCTTTCTATTTTTAGAGGAGATGGGATCTCGCTCTTGCTCAGGCTGGTCTCGAACTCCTGAGCTCAACTGATCCTCTCACTTTGACCTCCCAGAGTGCTAGGATTACAGGCGTGAGCCACCGTGCCCGGCCAATTACCAAGGGAATTTAAAGGCCCAACATGGAATCCAAAATGAAGTTTCCTTACTTGTATGCTTCACATTGTGCAAGGGCTTCTGAGAGGGACGGAATGTGGTATTCCTCTACCTCCTGGCAGAAGAGGGGCCATTCCCTGCAAATGACAAGGAGACATCAGGCTGGGCAGCTGGGTAGGAGTGTGGGAGGTGGCATAAGCTCCCAGAACTGCTGCCTCAAACAACTGTTCCCATGTTGGAAATAATATAACCTCCTCCCTGAAGGCTGCACACTCAGGTTTCCTTTGTTGCAGAGGGAAGGGTCAGCCTCCATGATTTCATCATACCATTTCCTTGCTTCACTTACTTAAATTCAGATGGTAAAAACAGTTTTCCAAGTCTCAGGAAGTTTAGAACGTGTCGGAACATTTGGCCATCCCCGTGGATGAGCAGGGTCTGTCCATACGTGATCCAGTACACTCTCTGAGGGTTGGACAGTAGTTCTGGATACTAGAGGGGGTTGAACACCAGACTCAGTCAGTCCCAAAGGATAGAGGTCTTTAGGAAAGAGCAGGTCAGTCTTCTCTTGCTTCATTTTCCCAGCCATGCTAGAGCAAAGGCTTTGGGATTTCCGTCTTCCTGTCTTGTCAGCCACAGAGAACCACAATGGGGAGCAGAGCATCCAGAGGGAAGCACATCATCTCTGCTTCAACCTCTGCTGGTCCCTAGACCAGCAAGGGGCATTTGGAATCCCACTCTACCTCCTTCTTGGTTCAGGTCCCTCAGAACTAGCCTCCTCCCTACCCACACACCTGAGGGCCTTCCCAGCAGACTGCGCATTCCACTTCTCCTAAATAGAGCACTTTGGGCAGTGGAGTTGGGGAAGTCCTTGTTCTAAGCAGATGCTGGAGGCTGTGTGAGGTTCAGGTGACAGGTCCCAAAACAGCCCAGGTGAGGAAGCCAAAGGGAAAGCGGAAAAGCCAGAGCCAGCCATACCTTCAGCAGGGTCTGCAGGGTGGTTGCATACCAGTGGCTTCCAACATAAACTTTGATGATCTGTTGAGGGGAATACACAGTGATCTCTGCTGTCCACTCCTCATCTATGGAAACCAGTGAGACGGAATACATCAAATGGCCAGAAGGGAAAGTACTTCCTCAGTCATTTGTGTTGCCTGCTCTGAGAAGCAGCAAAAATCCCTGACGTCAAGTTTCCGTGCTGCGCACTGTATGGTTTCCTGGCGGTGAGGTGGGAAGGCTTGGAATAGCAGATTTGAGGGTCAGTCAGTGACTCTGGGGGTGGGGAGGGTAAGCCCTCTGGAATTCTAACCCCAAGGGTACTGCTTCTCTTCACCTGACCCCCTCCATCAGGAAAGCTGGGCAGATGATCTTGTCTGCTTACATTGCCAGTTGCCTCTGGTTTCTGCCTAGGTGTGTCCTGGGTGTGTAGCTTTTCATATGGCCACTCAGGCTGAAGCTAGGAGCCCCTTTGTGTGTTTGTGCTTATGGTTTGGCAAATGCCATAGAGCCTGCTCTCATCAAACCCCTGTCACTTTTATAAAGACCAAACCTCTAGGCATGTCTGGAGAATGGGGGCTGTATGCAGGGAAGATGAATCCATGACCCTTTTCTGAGGGGTGACTATATTTAGCCTTGTTCTGATGTTTGGAATTAGTTTCAAATGAGCTTTGTAATAAGTGAAGGGTATATAACTAGACTATATAACCAAGAGATAAGAAGTATGGAATTAGACAGTGAACTCCAGGAAGGCAGGGACTGAGTCTATGTTGCTCACTTCTGTACCTCCAGTGTCTACCCATCCTGGTATATGGTAGGTACTCAATAAGTGTCGAATGTTGCTGAATGATAATAATACATCTTACACTTTAACCCAAAAGTTTTTCTTTTTTTTTTTTTTTTTTATTTTGTTTTTGAGTCAGAGTCTCACTCTCTTGCCCAGGCTAGAGTGCCGTGGCATCAGTCTAGCTCACAGCAACCTCAAACTCCTGGGCTCAAGCGATCCTCCTGCCTCAGCCTCCCAGGTAGTTGGGACTACAGGCACACGCCACCATGCCCAGCTAATTTTTTCTATTTTTAGTTTTTTTGGCCGATTTCTTTCTATTTTTAGTAGAGATGGAGTCTCGCTCTTGCTCAGGCTG
>CAUYSK010047556.1:0-22218 GCA_963575035.1 Avahi laniger | reverse complement strand
ATTTCTTTGGAGTAATAGTGATACTGTGTGGAAGAATGGCCTTATTGTTAGGGGACATGCACCGGGTTATTCAGGGGTGAACATGTCAAGATGTCAGCAACTTATTTTCAAATGGCTCAAGCAAAGAAACGATGTGTTTATATTCAGAGAGGAAAAGAAACAACGTCAAGATAATAATGATTGCTAAGTCTAGATGAAGAGTATATGGGTATTTCATGGTACAATTCTTTCAATTTTTCTTTAGCTTCATAATTTTTTTCAAAATAAAAAGTTGGGAAAGAGAAAAGGGGCTGAAAGATTAGTTTAATTTCTTAATTGTATTTTTCTTAGTCTGTTATTAAATAAACTATAGCTAAGCAGTGAAAACAAAACATTTATTTGGGTATGACTTTACATTTAGGAGAGAGACCAGCTAGTAGTGAACCGTATACTCAGTTGTGAAGATTATTAAATTGGTAATGCTGTTTGTTGCTTTTAGAGGGATTTCTCATACTTTACAGTTCATACTTTGAAATAAAATAAGCTTCGGAGGAAGTAGACTAGGTGTGTGTTGAGGAATGTAAGTTTTTGCTGTAAGTTTGGAAATATTTAACCAATCCTGACTTTTCATTATCACAAGACTTTTAAAATTACCTGCTCTTCTAGGTATCAATAAAAGTGATTATATTGATTTGCCCCCTTTTTCTAAGTTTAAAAAAATAACTGTAGCTTTGCTTGGTGATGGCTCAATGGATCTGGTTGATAAAGGTGGAGATATAAATATATTGGTGTAAAAGGACAAGTAAGAGATAAGACTATGTATTTATTGCCCGTTTATGTAATTATGTGTGTCACTAAGGACAAAGGTCCTTAAAACAAAGACGAAAGGCAGAGTAGAAACAGTTCCCTACACGAAGATAGATGGATTTGCCACCACTTCCCCCTTCACGATTTCTTCCTCCTGCGCAGTTGCATATCCTTCTGGTGTTAGAATCACTTTGAGAACTTAACCATCTTTCTGGGCACTGCTTGATGGCGGAAGATATGCTTTGCTCCAGTAAAAAGAAAATGAAGATTTTTCAAGAACATTCATAGGCTTCGAGTCGAGAGGACAGCACTTACTTCCCGAGGTCTGATAACCCTCGTTTTAGGAGGAAACAGTACCAGGACCACAGCACCATGGATGTGGTGGGCGAAAACGAGGCTCTGCAGCAGTTCTTTGAAGGTAAGAGGCCAGTTTCCAGCACGCGGTTGCTGCTTCGGAGAAATGCTCACTGTCGTTGTTTCGCCTTTTCTGAATTCGCTTTAACTCCGTCTTGAAAGGAATGCTATCATACTTAGATAACTCTCCTGAAACTGGAAGCGGAGGTTTATTTGCTACGTTGGTAGCAAAAATCAATAGTGTGGATAATGATTTAACAAAATACAGGATTTCCATCTTACAGCTTGGTTGTTAAAAGAATCAAGGAGTCAGCATATTTGTGTTACTATTTCTTGTCCCTGTCCTGTGCTAGGTTTTATTCCTTCTAATTCCCTTCTAATTAAAAAATTACAGAAGTATCTTATCTCTAAAATTATTGAATATAGCACAAGAAAAATGTGAGATTTTACTTAAACATTTTTTTTTCTTAATATAATTAAAAACAAAAACAGCCTAAAACAGCAAAGGGACACCACCCCATGCCCATGTTTTTGTTTTTCACAATGCTTTAAAAATGCGTAACTGAAATATGACCTGTTTTTGAACTTGAATATCTTTTTCCCAGCGGAGAGGTAGCTACAGGCCGTGGTTACACAGGTTTTCTTCTTTCTAAAAACCTAAAATGGCAGTGCAGCTCCGCACTCATACGAAGTATGGGTTGGGTTTACTGAATTGGCTTGATGGTCTAATGGCGGGTTTGTTGAAAATGTTGGTAAGGACTTGTCCTCTTGTGGCGCCTTTCAGGTGTGTCACTGGGGACTCCACATCAGTGTGGCTTCAGTTCCTTGTCAGTCAGCCATGCTCAGATTCCACATCAAGGGAAATGTGACCATAGCTTTCATGCATTTCAAGGTATTTCCCAGGAGAAAGTATGAGAAGAATTGAGGGCAGACCTGCTTATTTGCAGAATCCAGAGGGCAGTCAGGAGCATGTTGAGAAAGTGTTTTTGGTATTTCTTGTGCTTTATAAGTTCCTGACAAATAATAGATGTTTAAATGTTGAGTGGAATGAATTGACTACTAAACAGTGCCGAACACCAAAGAGTGACAGGTCAGACCAAAGAATTAGTGAGATTCTAGGTCACTATTGGGAAGAACCAACACAATGGGATGGTTTCTGTGGCTTGGATTTTGCCAGCAGTGGTGAGGAGGAACATAAGATGGAGAGAATGATCACATTATCTCAGGCCTCTGATCTATCACATTAAGTGTGTCTCTGGCAGTGGCCAAGTTGGTGTTGTCTATCTGGGTCATGCTTGACACATAATAGACACACCAACACTGCTTGGTTGTTACTGCCTGATTTTATATCGTGTGTAATTTTCATTTGAGCAGTAGGTAGCAAGCTGCAAGCTATAGTTGCATCTGGCAAATATTTGGCACCTACTCTGTGCCAAGTTCAGCCACCACCTCCTTTAAATGGGAGCTTGTAGGGCTTTGAAGCCTTTCCTTTAGATTTTAATGATTTCCTTTCTCTGGACCTTTTCAAACCGTCCTAGGATTGAGGACAGCAAAACTAAATATGACATTCTAATGAGGAGGGCCAATGGTGCATGTCATGCTCCTGTTAATATGTCACTGTTTCTAAGCAAATACAATCTCCTATAAAACGATCAAGGTCTGAAAATCAAAAACAGTTTGGCAACTTTTAAATCATCCCAAAGCTATTTTTCTCCATTTCCTCACACTCTATATGCTAAGATACTAAGCCCTAAATAATGTATTTTTCCTTACAAACATTTTTGTATTAAAAAGTATCGGGATTGACAATGTCATCTTGAATTAAATGGCATTGACTGTCAAAGCTCCTGGTAAGTTTAGTTTTTATTTTAAATTTTCAAATATGGCTAAATTTTTATGGTGTGTCTCAGAAAAATAAGGGTAGCTGATAATTCTAATTCTAATTCAAATCCCCTGTCTGCCACTGATGCTGTACACAGGTCTGTTAGCTAACCCAGAAGAGGTGGGTCAGGAACTCTAGGGATCTCAACAACCTCTGGAAACTCAGATACCGCGTGAAATGTTTGGCTTTTTCAGTGAAACTGGTACAACTGCAAGAGAAAGGTTATCAGAAGAGAGGTGCAGTACTTTATTTATAACAACTAAAAATTGGTTGCAACCTAAATTTCTGATAGTGGTGGATTAGATAATCATGGTTCTTCTATATTATAGAATATTTTGTAGCTATTAAAAATTATGATGACAAGGAAAAGTGTTGATAATATTAAGGGAAAAAGTGGATTACAACTTGGAATTTATAACACAATTATATATATGTAGATAATTTTCTAGAATGTTTATTAATAAAACTAATTTTAAAGCAGTTAATATATTTACATATATGCACACACAAATGCATAGAGAAAAACTGAATGAATATGCATTAAGTATTAATAGTAGCTACCTCTGAATGGTAGGATTATGGGGATTTTTTTTATAGTTTATTATCTAAGTGCTTCATAATTGGAATGTATAATGTTATAATCAGAAAGAAGTTTATCTTAAGTAAAGGAGAATGGGTTTAATTCAGCAAAATACTTCTGCTTAAGATCCAGGTGTCAAGAAAAATTGTAAAAGACTTTGATGCAGATTAAAAGGATAACTGGATATCCTACATAGAAAACTATGCCCAGATGACACTATGCTGAGCTATTGGATTCTATGGGGTTTGTACCTTTCATTGTGTTAGAGCTATTTTAAAATTCTATAAATTGCAAATAATTAATATCAATGCAAATAATTTTTGTCTATAGATATACAAATTAATTATATCTTAGGGGATCAATAGTTTCAGTAAAAGCTAGTTTTGCATTTATATCTATCTGTCTATCTCTCTATCTATCTATATCTGCTGTTTGAATTCTCCTTTGAAATAGTTGTAACAACTTCCTGGTCCATTCATTAAGTAGTTACATAAAATTTTTGACATGCATTCATATTATATTTGTATGAGAGTCATAATTTTATCTTTAAAATCTATAACCTTTAACATTTGCAAAGTTTTAAGTTAGTTAACTTGGAAACATTGTCAATTTCACAAGTTTGAACCAGATTAATAACAACACTTATCGAGTGTTTACCACGTGCCAAGCACTGTGTTCTTCACCTTTACATCATGTCATTTAATTCTTACAATAACCCTCTGGATAAAAAGGAATAAAAAAACAAAGTACAGTACATCTCATTCCTCATTTTCTTTCAGTTATCTTTGATAGTTGTAAACTTAGATTCTTAATTTGTTTCCCTAAAAAAAAATGGGTTTTTTTTTTTTTTGGACTACCATGATATCAGAGGACTCATCCTTTGTTTCCAAGCTTTTTAGAATAGTTTGTTAAAACTGATTTGAAAAGAATATTGTTCATTATATTTAACCCCTAGAGTGCAAATGTTTTGAACTGATGAGAAGCTATTTACTCATCCTCTTCGTAATATCCTGACACGGGTTCTCAAATGCTTATTGGCTTAGCATGAAAGCAAAGAGGAGTTTCCTGCCCAGATTGAGCAGAGTGGGGAAAACTACATCCTAAGAGTAGATCACAAGTCAAAGCACAAGAAGGAAACTGGCAGACTGAAACTCTGGCCCACCTGTTAACGTTTGTGGGGCAGCTCCTAGAATCCGTGGAAGGACAGGAACAACCAGGAAGCTTCTGAGCTCCATGAGGAAGAACAGTCCATTTAGGCAGCTGCTGTCAAACAAGCTTCAACCATTTTCTGCTTCTGTCTCTCTGCTTAAGATGTAAATTCTCCAGGTAGCTATTATCAGAAGAAGGCAGTAGGGATGCAGGGAAGGCAAAAACATCGGCTGTCCATGGCTGTCCGGGAATACCATGGCAGTGCCCAGTGTTCAGGAAAGTGGAGAAATTGTTGAAGGCTCTGAAGCAGGAAAGCAGTGCCTGAAGTGCTCAACCCAGATGGGATTAATCTAGAAAGGCTTCCAGGGAGGTTAAGCAGAATTGTTGAGGAGAAGACAGATGCAGCTTGGAAAAAGTGCCTCTATGGTATTGGTATACAGTAGGCACTTAGTGATATTTATAGAATGAATAAATGAAAGAACAGTGCAAAAGATTATTCCATTCAACAGTTACTGAATTCTAACTAGGTCTGGGGCACCAAACACGTTGAAATGTATGAAGAAGGATAATCATTCTGCCCAGTAGCAGAATGATTCAGTGAGTGGAACAGACAGAGGCAGTTGAGGTAAAGCCTCAGATGCCATTATTACCAGAGATAATATGATAAATGTCTTAAGTGGTCCCTGTGTATTACTTCTTCAAAATGCGAAACCCACTCTCATAAGCTGATGTTTCTGAAATCCTGAGAGAAGAACCATGAACAGCCGCATGCAGTGCAGAGGACAGAGGCTGCCAGTGCCAGGGCTGGCCCTGGGCGAGGCTGGCTTGCAGGTAAAGAGTATCTCTGGCCTCAGGTCTCTTAGTTCTCTGTCTTTCTTTCTCTTTGGGACCACAGCTTTCTCACTTTCTTAGACAACTGGTGCCTTTATGCTCTCTTCCTTCTGTCCCAATAAAATCTGAGCTTGCACAGAAGAAGCAAATGGCAAATGATCTAACACTGCCTTACACCTCTATGGAGTCTCGTATTCCAAGTGCTCTCATAGAACATTGAAGCCATTTTGGTCAAATGAAGCAGAAAGGTTACCTTCTCCAAGGGCAGGTTTGGTTAATCTCTAATGGTGGAATATTAGACATCGTTTTGCATCCAGCATCTCTGAAATTATCCCACAGAGGGAGGAGCTCATTGTTTATCTGTGAGGCAGTCTCTGCTTCTGTGTGGACTTTCCAGGAGATTGGGAACAGAACACATCAAGGGCAGGAAGAACCAGCCAGATCATGCAAGCAGTTTAGGATTACCTGAATATTTCTATCTGCTGTTGACAGGTGGTTAGAGACTATGTTTCCTTGGCGTGAAGAATCCAGAACAAAGAGGCTGTTGGCTTGGTGCCACCAAGAAGAAATATTTTTCTTTTTTCATGCTGGGATCCCCAAGGCGAAGGCCATTTAATTAAAATTTAAAGTGTGCCATAATGGGATCAGAGCTGACCTCGGTCACCTGTGCACAAGCTGCATTTGCAACCTACTGGGTTTATTGCCATCTTCGGGGAGCTCTGGAGCAAAATCACCCCAACAAACCCTCCTGAGAGGAGGCTCCTCTCACCTTCTCTGGTGTTATTGATGTTGTTATCTTTTCAACTTCGAAGTTCAAACTGGATTTCTGGAAGACTCTGTAATGTCTTGGAAGTTAAACATTCAATACAGGGGCAATTTTGGAAAATATAGATAACCTGAAAGAAGATAGTTGTCACTAGTGATTTCACCATTGAGTGGTTACTATGTTCAGTTTGATGCTGATCTTGTGTGTTTTTTAAAACAAAAAATGGGATTATACTATTTGTACTCTTCAGTAAAAGAATTTTTCACAAAACACAGAGTGAACATCTCCTATCATTAGTTATTCATCTCCAGCAGGAGTCAGTAAATCATGGACCACAGGCCAAATCTGGCCTGCAGCCTGCTTTTGCAAATTTTTATTGGAACGCACCCATTCATTTACGTATCATCAATGGCTGCTTTGATGCTGTGATGGCAGAGTTGCAACAGAGACCTTATGGCCTGCGAAACCTAAAATATTTACTATCCGGCTGTTTACAGAAAATGTTTGCCAACCCCGGATCTGCAATCTAATTAATAATAACACTAACCGTTATTTGTCAGCACTTGTCACGTACTGAGTACAGGACAGTACTCAGGACCATGGAGTAAGTGATCCTGGTGTGAATCCTGGCTCTGCCATTGATTGCCTCCAGGACTGCGGATAACTAGACCTCTGCAAGCCTTAGTTTCCTGATTTGTAAAATGGGGATAATCATATTATTTCAAAATGTGGTTGTGAAGCACTATGCCTGGCATAGAGAGGCCAATAATCGCTAGTTGTTATTATTCTCACTGTCAGTAATACTTTCTTATCATCTCCATTTAGCATCAAAGCAGCTCTGTGGGGGATTTTTATCCCTCCTTGAGAAACAAAAGCCCAACCGAGGTTAAGTGACTTGCTCAAGGGTCATCCAGATAGTAAGTGGCTACAAGGCCATCACTTACTCCTTCCCTTGTTTGTTCAATCAGCCAATTGTTGAAGTCAAAATAAAAATGTAGAGACTAATCTCTAAATGTAATGTTTTATTTGGGAAGAAAAAATTGCAGTTTGGGGAATTTACACAGACTGAGTGGTCTTCGGTATGTCCAAAGAACAAAGAGGAGGTTGGAGGTTTTATGAAAAGGAGAAATGTTTTGTATTGCCCTTTGAGAAAGTTCGCTGGCACCGGTAAAATCTGGGGCTGGCAAGTGCTGATTGGTGAGTGACGGCAGTGGGCGGAGCTGGTCTTTGAGCTGCAGCAGGCTGTTTTAGTAGCCGTTAGATAAAACTGGTTTCAAGTTATAGCAGGCAGTTTTAGCAACCAGGCTTGCAGAGAATTACATTCTTGGAGCAACGTTATGTTTCCTGAGTGCTTTCTCCCTCTGGGGTCTCGACCCGCTTTTAGTTGTGTATGACAAGAAAGACCCGATTTGTAATGATCAACTTTCATACAATCAAAAAATATTTGAGTGTCTGTCATTAGTCAGTTACTGTCCTGACTGCCAGGGATTTACTGATGAACAAGCAGAGGCCTTGCCCTATAGCGGCTCCTTTTCTAACTGAAGGCAGAAGACAATAAGGAGGTAGATTAAAAAGATGATTTTGAAGTTATTAATTATGAAGAAAATAAAACCAGATGATGGTGCAGAGACAGTCTGATGAAGGGAGGGAGAGTGAGTTACTTGAACTAAGGCAATCAGGAAGGGTTTTAAACTGGAAGGCAAGAGGACTTACGGACCGATGGGATGTGGGGATGAGGAATAAAGAGGAATCAGTTAAGGATGATGCCTAGGTGTTGGCGTCAACAATTCATGGATGGTGGTACCACGCATTTAGATGTGGAAGACAGCAAGGAAATTGTGTGTGTGTGTGTGTGTGTGTGTGTGTGTGTGTGTGTGTGATTATGAGTTCACTTGGGACATTTTACATTTGCGATATCTTTTAGACAATCAAATGGAAATGATGAGGAGGCAGTTGGTTATCGAATCTGAAACCAAGGAAGGGATTGGGGCTGCTTATGTCAATCTGGGAGTCACCAGCATATAAATGGTGCTTAAAGTCCCCGAGACTAGGTGAGACTACCAAGAAAGTAGTATAGAGAGAGGAAAGGACCCTAGTAACATTTAGGGATCCAAGTAAGAACAACTAGCAAAGGAATAGTAAGTGAGGCAGGAGGAAAACTAGGAGAGTGTGGTGTTAAACTAGGAAAGAAAAGTGTTTCAAGAAGACATATGGCCAAATGTTCCAAATGTTTCTGGAATACCAGTTAATTGACCATAGAATTTGGGGAAAAGAAGGTTGTATGTGACCTTGACAAGTGGTTTCCCTGCAGTGAAGGAGAAAGGTTGAAGAGAGAATGGAAGGTGAGGGGCTAGAATTGATAATGCTTTTTGAGAAGCTTTGCTGTTCCAGGAACAGAGAAATGGCTGGAGGAGTGCAGAGGCGAGAGAGTTTTTATTCTACAATTTTTGGTTTTGAATTTAGCACAGGAGATGCAAAATCATGGTTTGCGGATGGAAATGATTCAGTATAGAGGAATAAATGCATGATGCAGAAGAGACAGGGGGATAATTGTGGGAGGGGAACCTTGAGAAGGTGGGCAAGGATGGGACCCAGAGCACCCAGAGAGGGCGTGTCCTTAGGTGGCAGGAACACACATGTACTCTGTCGTAACAGAAAAAAGGTGGAGTATCTGGAACACATGGCGGTGGTTTGGTAAACATGTCAGGGTGGGAACCTGAGATAGATTACTTCTCTTTACCTGTGAAGTGTGAGGTGCCCTACGAGGGAGCAGCGGTGGGAGTGTGGTAGGGGATTGTTTGAGGACTGGAAGAGGGAGAGTAAGTTATGACGTTATCTTAGCGAGCATATTAGCTTCCTAGGGCTGCCGTAACTAATTACCACAGACTTGGTGACTTAAGACAGCAGAAATTTATTCTCTCATAGATCTGGAGGCCAGAAGTCTGAAACCAAGATGTTGGCGGGGCTGTGCTAACTCTGAAGGCTCTAGGGGTTGGGTCTGTTCCACGCTTCTCTCCTGGCTTCTGTGGGCGGCTGGCAACCCTTGGTGGACCTTGACTTGTGGATGCATCGCTCCGATCTCTGCCTCGTGTTCACGTCGCCTTGTTCTCTATGGGCTCTTCTCCCCTTCTCTTCTCTTCTAGAGACACTTGTCCTGGGATTGAGGGCCCACCCTAATCTTGAATAATCCATTTGAAGATCCTTAACTTTATTACATTTTCCCAAATAAGGCCACCTTTACCAGTACTGGATGGACATACCTTTTGGGGACCACTTTTCATCTTGCTACAGAGAGTGAAAAAGAAAATCTTTTAGGGAGATTTTAGAGGGTGTTGCTGTTACTGGTGACGCTGATGTGTAGGAAAGGGTCATGAGAGAAGGTGGCTGAAGTGAGGTGGAGGAAATGCAGTCTGGATTGAGGAGTTTAAGACCCTGAGAGGCTGGGGTATTATCGTGTGGATGTTGAAACAACCAACAGCGATGGTAAGAGTGTTGGTGAGAGGAACAGGGAAACCAGATGCTGAGGCGTTCAAGGAAAAAGGGATAGTGACCACAAGGTTCGCAAATGCCAATACCAGGAGGTGGCTGGATATTTGGCATATGCTTCAAATGAACCAACACTTGTGAAGAAGAGAACAAGAAAATCAGTTTTAAAACAGTAGCAAAGAGAAAAGAGGACACTGCTCCCATTTTCAGGCCCCGGGAACATATGAGAGAGAAAAACCACCTCTATTTGAGATGTCCCATAATTTAACCATTTCTTATTGTTGGACATTGAAATTGGTTCTAGATTTTTTCCCTGTTATACATGTATTATGATGGAATTTTCCTCCCAAATTCTTGTTTACTTTGGATGAATCTCCCTAAAATTGAAGTACTGGCAGATAGGAATTTTTAAAAATTTTAGGTCTTTGGTAAGTATTGCCAAATCACCTGATAGAAAGTTTATATAAAAAAATCAATCTGTAGACTTTCACCATCACTTCTGCCTAATATTAATTTGTGTTTATTTATTTATTTTTACTTAGAAAAAGTAACTCTGTGCCCAGAGTCCTTAACCTGAGATAAGATTCAGGGGGCACTTTAACCCTGTGAACTGGGTGGAAATACGTGTTTCTGTGTGCTCATCCTTACAGGGAAAGGCCCCATAGTTTTCAGTGAGGTCCATGACCCGGGAGAGGCTGGGAATCACTGCTGTGGTCCCAGGCTGTTGACTGCGTCTCCCACATGCCTCCTCCTGGAGGAGCCAGAGCCTAGAGCAGTTCAGGAGGGAAAGGGCGAGCTCTCAGTCGGTAGGAGACTCTGGATGAGGGCACATTTCAGTTAAAGAGTTTAGAAACGTATATACTCTACTCAAAATGTTGTTAAAGGATGGGAAAGGGTGATTTAAGAGTATGATTAAAAGCAGTGATGAAAAGATTATTGTCTGAGCTGGAAAAATATTGGCAAACATGTATTCCAAAGCAATATTATAACAAAAAAGGGAGTGAATTCTTGAAAGTCTGTTCCCAGTTTTACTGGTGGGGATAAAAACCAGGTGACTTCTCCTTGAGAAGTTCACCTGACCAGGAACAGGTGATTATTTCCTTGGCTTCCTTTTATCCCCAGGGGCTGTTGCTGAAAATCCCCCACCAGAAGCACTTGAAGAGGTGCTTCCAGGGGTTGAGCTGGTGCCCAGTTTGATGGGAGGAACCACCCGGCAATGGATCAACATTTATTGGTTATTTTTGCCTCACCTGCTTCTAAAAAGATTCTGGGAATAGTTTACATTAAAGGATACTTTGGAGATTGTTGTAAAAGTCAATACAAAGGAAAGGAGAGGGTAATAGAATTATTTGGGGGATAATAGAGAAATCAAAGTGATAGTGGGTCAGCAAGGGGGTTAATATGTCTTCCCTCAACTCGAGCACTACCTGCGAACACTCACTGTTCTTTTCCCACTCATCACCATACTCTGAAAAATACCCGCTGCTTTCATTCCTCAATTCCCATTCTCTCTTCAACTCACTTTAATTTGGCATCTTGCCCCCATTTACTCTTGCGAAGTTTCTTCTAATTGTGAGACATGTTAAAAATCTTCAGCCCTCATCCTCCTGGAGTCCTCTCTGGACTCTGTCACTGTTACCCACTGTTTACTCCTGGACACACTCTCATATTTGCTTCCCTGGCATCTTCACTTCTGGTTCTCATCCAGCCTCTCTGTTTCCTCTTAGACTCTCCCGGTCATTCACCCTCGTCCTGATCTGCCCCAAGAGACCTGTTTCTGAAACTCTTTCTAGTTGAGTGCCAGAAGCTTACCCCTGGATTCCCCTGCATTAGCATATCCCAAACCCTATTGCCAAGTTCCAGACCTAAGCATATATTTACAGGTGCTTAATGTCCATGCGTATGTGCCTGGCTGTCCCTCGACTTCCACAGATCTGTACACTCAAACTGGAACTCACTATCCTTCCCCTTCCTGACTCTAATCTTTGCTGCCTCCTAAATTCCCTTCACTCTCCAACAAATGTCCCAAATTAGAAACCGGAATGCCACCCTCGATGACTCCTCCTATACTCTACAGCTAATCATTTACCAAATTCTGTTGCTTCAACCTCAGAAACTTCTTTCGGCTGCAACCTCTCCTTTGTTTGGACGTTCGTCTCTTGCAAGAGCCTCCTACCTTCTCTCCCTGGGCTGACCACCTTCCGCATTGCTAGTGGCTCATATAAATGCCATTGCTTACACATTTCTGTTGTATCTGCATTGCCTGAGCTTGGAATGAGGGTCCCAATGTAACATTCCAGGGAGCTTTGTCTCCAGGGACTCCCCTGTATTCACAGGCGTGAGAGGCAGTTGGGCGTAGTGGTTAAGAGCATGCTCCAGGCAGAATTCTAATCTCAATGCTGCCCCTTGCTAGCTGTGTGATCTTGGGTGAGCTATTTAATCTCTTTACAGATACAGCCTCAGTTCTATATCTAGAAAGTTGGGATAATGCCAGTACCGATAAAGTTAAATGATTCAATATATGCGAGGCTCAAAAATAGTACCTGGATTACAATATGTTTATTGTCCTCATTATCGATATTGTTATTATTAGTATCTATACACCAGCTACACTGAGCTTTTCATGGTTTCTTGAATACACTCTGCCTTTTCAGAGCATAGGTCTGTGACTGTGCCTTCTGCCTATCATGCTACCTTTCATCTTGCAAACTTCTCTGGGCAAAGTTAGGAGCAAAATTCCCCATGCTTCTCCAGCATTTTGTCCACACCTTTGGATTAGCACCCCTCACAGTAAAGTTTAATTTATATGTTTACATTTCTGTCTGCCCAGAAGACAGTGAGTACTTCCAGGGAAGGACTTGACTTTGTCTCATTCATCTTTGAAGGTTTAGTGTCTTAACGTGTATTTGTTACTCAAAAAATGTTCGTTAAGTATTTATCAAATAAATGAAATTTTGCACCAGCACTATTTGTGGAAAGCAGGGGGTTCTTTATTGCATTGTACATAGTAGCTTGGTTTATGCTCCTTTTTCTTGCAGGTATTTTGATATCAGAATCAACTTTGGGGAGGAAGTTGCAGCTCCCCATCGATGTATTCTATGTAGATTTCTCTTGGATCTGGTACTCACAGTAGTGATTTTCCTCTGTTACGGTAACTTTATTTCTCCTTAAAAGGAAGTCTTCATTGGCAGGGAGGTAATGGACATGGTGTGGTGCTCAGTGAAAACACAGCAGAGATACTAACTGGGGATAGAGAAGATTGGAAACCAAAGTCTTCAGGGCAGAGGTTCAGGCTGTGACTCTAACTGGGTCACAAGCTGAGCCGAGAGTCAGGGTCAATTCGTGGAAGTCACTAGGAAATGTCAGAAGTTGAGTTGAGGAGTGGAAGCTATTGTCTTGAGTAAAAATAAAGGGGCCAAGCACTAGGAGACACAGTCAAGGACCTGGGGTTGTAGGAATGATATTGGGGATCCTCTGACTACAGCATCTTTCCCATCTAGGCTGAATTTAACAGGCCACTCACATCAGCACTGGAAATTGGACACCATTGTAAATGATGCACATTAACCTTGAGCTCCAATTCTTGCCTGCATATGTGGCAATGAGTGACATGGTAGTTAGAATGTAGAATTGTACCCAAATTTCCATGGGTTCAAATCCCACTCCTATCACACACTTATAATGTTGCCTTAGCATTGACCTTTCTATCAAATGAGGATAATGCCTGCCTCATAAGAGAGGAGGGAGAATTAAGTATGATGAAGTCATACTCCGCACAGTGTCTGACATATACTCATTGCCCAGTGAAATAGTATATTAGTATTCTATAATTAAGAAAAATATTTATTTTTATTAAGGGGCTCCCTAAAGCAGCCTGTGATTAGTAAGAAAATCACTACCATTTAATGAATGGTAGACATTGTACTCCGACATTGTACTAAGACCTTTAGCTGTATTAATCCTTAATTTGCACAACACAATGAACAGGTAGATAATGTTGTCATCATTTTACAGACGAGAAAACAGAGATTCAGAGAAGTTGTGTACCTTGCCCAAGGTAACACAGCTATTATGTATCAGAGCTTGGATTTGGACAGAATGATTCTGAAGGTCTGTATTCCTACCCACTGTACACACTGTCTTGTAGACAGGTTACGAGGGAACATCTATGGAGGTGGCTGTAGAACTTACGGCTTTTGTTAAGACAACCAGGGCTTTTTTTTTGGATAATTTGCAAGTAAAATTACTCTGGACTGCCAGCATTTGGTACTTTATTGCGATCTGGCATTTTTTTGGCAAAGCCCAACTCCAGCAACAATAAGATGAGGTGTTAGTGGTAAAAAGGTAATGGTTCTGTTCATGGAGCAGACAGCTACAGAAACTTAAAAGACAAGGCCACTAATATTTCAGAAGATGAAGATATAAGGACACCAACACTAGTCTGTAGTACTGCTCTGTGCATAGCAAAAATCTACAGAGAGAATTTAGGCAACTAGGTTTGCCTAGAAGTGTAGTAGAAAATATTAGCTCTTTAAAAAAATCTTTTTTTATGATCTACAGAAAAAAAAATATTAACTCTTAATCTTGTCATTTTGGGTAATCTGACTCAGGACAAAAGTCCAGCAAGATGGCACACCAATGTTGATACCCTGGTATTAGCAATATAAGAGACAAGTGTCATGTATAACAATAGGAAATAATGTGTTCTAAGGGGAGCATCATGTGACTTGATAGTTGGAATTAGTGTCACTTTTACAGGGTTAAAGCTGTCAATAACCTCAAATATTAAAAGTTGAGAAATCTGCTTCCTGCAAATCTCTTTAGAGATTTATGCTGGCTAATGGCATAAGCCTTGATTCAGGCAGACCTGACTTTGAGTCCCAGTTTCTTTGCTTCTTAGTTGAGTGACCTTGGGTTAATTACTTAACCTTTTAAAATTTCAGTTTTCTCCATCTGTCAAATGGGGATAATAACATCTACTTCTTAGGGTTGTGAATATTAATGATAAAATGCTGAAATGATGAAGTAAATAGTAGCGATTTTTATTATAATATTTGCAAGTGTGAAAGAACCAAATTGCTTGCTTTATTTATTTTGAAACAAGAACAAGTACAAGCTACATACATAGATCTATACATTTCTTTTTCAAAGAAACAGTCCTGTCTCCAGGGAGTTATTACAACTTTTACATGTTCACATTAATTCCAGAGCCTTTATAATCATAAAATCCATTTATAGCCCTTAGTTGCCAAGCAACAAAGGACAAAGTACTGAGTATTTCCTTTTATTGCAGAAGATTCAGCTTTTCCATGCTGATTTTGAAATCAACATTTTTCAGCAAACACAGAACTGCGAAACTTAATACCATATTTTCACAGTTTAGTTGGCATTCCTTGTTTGGGGAGAGAATCAAAGATGAAAGGAATACATTGTTATTATTGTCCTGTTCTTAGATAGTCTAAAGCATTTTGTGCTAATTTTACAGTAAATCTATAAGAAGTTCTGAAGTTGAGAGACTGAAAATTCATTTTAAGAAGAGAACTTTTTTTTTTTTTGGTTTTACCTATGCTCTGTAACGCTCACTGTAAAAGAACCAGTTCTTAAATCTGTCAATTGTCTTGAAGGAAAGGCTCGAGTGTTGTAAAATTCATACAGAAAAATGTTATCTGTTGACCTTGTTAGCCACTGACCTCAAAATAGGTCATTTGACCATGCAATGGCACAGTTTGGGGAAGCTGGCTTGTAGGCTTACAACGAAACCAAATTCTCTACCTCCTTAAAAGGGATCAATTCCTTTAATTAATTAATTAATTAATTTGTTTTTGTTCATGGATAATCAGTAAGTAAAGATTTGTAAATCCAAAAAGAATCAAAAGAATATATTACTATTTAACATCCTATACAGTACAACCTGTATTTTTCAAAGCTCATAAAAGCATGTATGGAAAGCAGTTTTATAATTTTGACAGCGATTTCTGTATTCATCTGTATTAAAAGAGTGCAAAATCAGATTAGAGTATCTTGTTTGGAATTTTGCTGTTCTCGTTCCCATTTGCATTCTCTGTATGTGGTGGATTCTCTACACACAAAGAGTGGAGACAATGATTCTCTTTTGTCTTCCCTCGTGTTATGAATACTTGTTGCTTCGAAACACATTTATTGATAAATGACATAAAATGTTCTACATGCAGGAAGAGGCAAAAAGGACTGGAAAATATAATTCCAGGAGGTAACAACTAGTAAAGGCTCTTCTACAGAGAGTAAATGTCCTTGGGAATGATTTTTTCTTCTGCATGAATATAAAAGAGTAAGATCTAGCTGTTAACATGAGTAGGCTAATTCCAGTCGGTCAGAAGAGGGACATTTTAAAATCTATTATTCGTGCATCTCAAGTGTTGTGCCTCAAAAAGCATTTGAAGAACTGCCATTAGCTCTTTTTATCGGTACAGGCATAAAACAGAGACAAAAGTCTGCTGCCCTCCCCTGGGAGAGACAGGTTTCTGTGTGAGAATCTGGAATAACCTTTACTGGAGGTGCGGAGGCCAGGTCTGTGAAACAATGCTCAGGATTTGTCTCTCCCTTTGCTGGAGTTTTATGAAAATGTTGTAAAAGACAAAAATCTATAAAGAGCCACCAATTTTTACATTTATTTATTTTTCCAATTCATTTCTATTAATAGCCCAACTTGAAAATTTCCTTCTCACTCTTCCATTGGTATTGGGCTTGTTTATAGAGTTTGACATTTTACAAACTCGTTTATTTCCATCAACTCATTGGTCATTCACACACAAAAAAATTGAGACTTAAAAAGTTGACAGATGTGTCTAAAATCACAGTGATAGTTATCAGAGATAGTGGCAAGACCTTTGTCTTCTCATTCTAAGTCCAATGCTCTTTCCATCTGTGCACCACTCTGCCTTTCAACAGGAAAAAGCAGGTAAAGACATGTATTGGTTTATTAGCTTCCATATGCTAGGGCTGGATGTCAGAAAAATAAGTAAACATGGTCAGTCTTTGGGGAAATCTTCTCCCTTCTATTTTCCCCCTCACTTACCCCTAGCCACTATGTGACGATCTCTTATCAGCTGGCCACTGGCTACCCAATCCCACCTCTGCTCCAGGACAGAGCCAGCCAAGTTTCCATCTTTTTGGCCTTTTCCTAAACCCCCTGCTTTGATGGAGTTGATCTGCCCTGAGTCCTACCATATGGGGAGTGCGGGCCAGGGGCAGGAAGGAATGAGAAAGGGATGCACATTTTGTGTGCCAAGCACCAGCAGTGGAATTGTACATGTTATCATGTTTAGTCTGCAAGCAACCCTCTAAGGCGGTAAAACCCAACTCCTTTTTCCTGGTGAGGAAAGAGACCCAGAAAAGTTAACTAAAACTGGAATTTAACCCAGGTCTGCCTGACCTGCAGTTTCCCAAATTTCATGTTCTTCTTTCTTATCTCCAGGTCACACAGGGCTTCCTCCTTCCAGAACACCCTTCCCTCCCTTGTTTACTGGGTTAACTGCTATTCACTCAAGGTCCTGGCTTTGGCATCATTCCCTCAGGGGCTCCCCGTACATTTCCGTAGTACTCTGCACTTCACCTTCCAAAGCATGTGATCAATGTCTTTTCTGTCTTCAGTGAGTGACTGGAAGAAAGGAATGATGTCTCATTTATTCCTGTAGCCTCAGTGCCCAGGGACTGGCACATAGCATACATTATGTTTTAATAGTAAAAAACTCCCGAGCCTCTGAAATAAAAACTGTGTTATTACAACTTGGTTAATACTGAAGCTAAGACTCTTTGCTTCTCTGAAAAATGGGGATAATGATAGTACCTGTCTGATAGAATAAAATTGTTGTAAGGATTAAATGAGAAAGTCAATGTAAAATTCTTAGCACAGTATTGATACATGATAAGTGTTCACTAAACTTACCAAGTACTCTTCTTCTTCTTCTCCATTGGCTGTCTCTCAAATGGCTTGACTTATGATTCATTTGGTCCCTGTTGCATCTCCTCTGGATACCCTACCCTTCTTTTTAGGCCTGGCTCCCACATCAAGATCTGACCTGTGCACGGAGGAACTAGGACCTCACCATCCTAGTTCTGTACTCAGTAGTTTTATTATTATAACCCTACCTTAGTTCCTTTGTCTTTACAATACTTCCTCAAGATAACACAACAGAAAGACCTATTTCTTTATTATCTACTCATTCATAGACTGAGTTTCCTTGTATTATATTTACATAATTAGAATAGTCAATGCAAAGCCATATGCTTAACCTACTGAATTTATCTCGTTGGAGTCAGCCATCAGTCCAGTCAGTCACGATTAGATTCTGACACTTTCATACTATATTGTGCCTCGCCCACTTCTTTCAGGCTGTCTGCACACTTGGCCAGTTTGCCTTTTCTGTATTTATCCAGATTACAAATAATGTTATTGAAAAGGATGAAAGTACAGTCATTTTACGCTGAATTTTAGGGTTTTCTCCAGGTTGGCATTCTAGTATAGGTACACATTCATCTAATTCTAATATAATTCTCTCTACCTGCCTCTGTCTTAGCTACAAATATGGCCACCTTTGATCTCTCTCCCCCACTTGCTAATTGGGTAGGAGCCCCTCCTGAGTGTCTCCTGGGGTCTGACTCATCACACCGTGTTGTTGCTGCCTGGTTACCTGTGCTCTCCTACCCTGCCTTGGAGGGGAGACTGAGTACTGTTCTCTATTGTCTCCCCAGGGCCTGGCACACAGCACTTCATCACATATTTATTGAATGTTAAATGAATGAGCAATTTTGTTTAGTGTCTAACTGAAATCAAGATACACATTTCCATTGAGAGTCTTCTAATCTGCCCATCGGCCAGTTGAACAGCAAAGGAAATGAAGTCCATCTGCATGGCTAGTTCTTGGTAGGCACTTGTAGGCTCCTTGATGTCTTCTGCTGTTCTCGGAGTCCAGCAACCATAGTTTTCACAATCTTTTCTAGAATTTTGCATTTGTGACCCTTATAGAAAACCAGTGTGGGAGTTGCCATCCTGTTACACAATGTGCTTGAACTGTTTATTTCCTCAAGTTGAATAAAGGTTAATTTTTATTTTATCTCTCGTTTATCAGGCACATAAATTCCAGGTGATTCATATCATGTTAAAGTCCAGAGACAGTCTTCTAATTCTGCCACTATTTCCAACAATGGGTCATGTTACCTCTGCTTGAAAGAACTGATTAGATTCTTCCTGGATCAATGTAAGGCTACCCGTGCAAGGAGACTGGGAGATTCCCAGGATTCCATTAGATGAAGATTTTCCTGGGGGCAGTGCCCTGTTGCTCACTTCCATTTCCAAGAATATAAAAGAGTACATGGCCCCAAACAGATAAACTCGCCGTGCTCCTTCCCTCCTTACTCGACTCTTTCATATTTCCTATCTCAAGGAACCAGCATGACCAGTCAAGACAGGGATGGGGGAATCACCCAGGTTCCTTCTAGTCAGTCACAAAATCTAGTGGTTTATCCTCCCAAATACTACTCACATACAATGATGTGCTGGTAAATATTTAATAACCAACTCTCTGAGGGAAAAACACAGCATCCTTGATTGGTAGTGTTTGCCAATTGCCATGGTGTAAATCTCCCAACTGCAGGCTGAATGACTTTTCAAAGTTATAAACCTGATCATGTCACTCCTCTGCTTAAAATCTTTCGATAACTTCATAACTTTCAAGGTAAATTTCTTACCATGATACACTTTCCACCACTCATAATTACATTTACTCATTCAAAGCTTTATTTACTCATCAATAAATCCAATAATTAGTGAATAATTATCATGTTGTAGGTCCTGTTCTAGATGCTTAGGATCTGTGTGATAACAGACAATTTCTGCCCTGGAAGGGCTTAGAGTTGAGCAGAGAGAGACAGACACACAACACGTAATTGCTACAGGGATTGAAATAAAGGCGCATCCAGGCCGGGCGCGGTGGCTCACGCCTGTAATCCTAGCACTCTGGGAGGCCGAGGCAGGTGGATTCCTCAAGGTCAGGAGTTCGCGACCAGCCTAAGCAAGAGCGAGACCCCGTCTCTACTAAAAAAAAAAATAGAAAGAAATTATCTGGACAACTAAAAATATATATAGAAAAAATTAGCCAGGCATGGTGGTGCATGCTTGTACTCCCAGCTACCTGGGAGGCTGAGGCAGCAGGATCGCTTGAGCCCAGGAGTTTGAGGTTGCTGTGAGCTAGGCTAACACCATGGCACTCACTCTAGCCAGGGAAACAGAGCCAGACTCTGTCTCAAAAAAAAAACAAAACCAAAAAACAAATAAAGGCACATCCAATAGGGTCCCTGAAGGGTGTTGCTCTCAGTCTCTGTCAAGTTCTTTTCCTGCCTCCTGCATGGCCAGGCTATAGGCACATATCCACAGGAGTCCTGCTGTTGATTGTTTGAATTCATTTGTACATGTCTTTTTCTATTCCCAGAATGTTTATCATCTTCTTTCACCTAGTGAACTCAAAAGGCCCTGTCAAGTGTCACCTGTAGAATTCCTGGGCTTGCCCCCAGCTCCCATAGTATCCAAGATAGGTTTATCATCACTTAACACTTCGCCTTGCTGTAGCTGATTTTCTTATCCCTCTGACCGGACTGTGAGCTTGTCCCTGATTTTATTCCTAGACACAGAGTGGACACCAAGTAAATGTATAACAATACGTGAATGATATACTTAGTCAATTAATGACTGGTAATGTCTCTGGAAAAATGTCACCCTTACTCCTCTAACTCCAAACTGATTGTGGCTCAAAACACCAATGTTGAATTTTAGATCTGTTTCTACTTTCAATGGATTTTCAAGACAAAAGTATTCTTAGCAAATGAGAGAAGGGGAATGAATGTTTTGTTTCTCTTCCTCTCCTCCTTTTTCTTCTTTGAAATATCCATTAACATTTCTGCTCCAATTTCTCATGAGCAATGGTATATCAGAGGGAACCAATCTTTACGTTTAAACTCGAAGAGTAACCATTTGGGATATCCTCACCATTACTTTTTAGAATCTTTTAAAAAACTAGAGTTGTTGTAACAAACAAATTTTGTCATCTGGCCTGTTGTCTGAATTCTCTGGGCATTGTTGTGTGGCACAAAGGATTAAAGAGTGGGTAAAGAGAGGAGCATGGGCACCAGGGCTGAGGAACGTGCTGCAGGAAGGGGAGCTATCGGATAGAAACGAGAACAAGTCTTCATGTAGGACTGGTGGGAGGTGGATGGGTGGGTGGAGTGAGCCGAAAGTCATGACTGGAAGGTCTTTGCTGTGCCTGCCCTGCTCACACCCTTGGAGAAGCCCCAAAGGCATATGTATGTTTATCGGGTCCTACGGATGCAACTGGGATTTGTCTGTGATACCTCCTGAAGGATGGAACGTCATAACCAAGTGCTTTTTTTCTTTTCTGCCTAAGACCAAGGGCAGCAGGACAGGCTACCGTCCTATAGTGTTGCTGTGTCACGAAGGGGAGACAGAGAACTAGGGTAACGAAGGGTCTTGCTTTACAACGGCAATAACGGGGAAGCTTCTCTGACACTCCGAGGAGGCCTGGGCAGTGTCTTCTTTTGAGAGCAGGACTGTAGCAGCCCTTCCCAGCCACGACAGAAAAGAGTGGAATCAAGGTTTGAAACTGAGCCTCCCTGACACGGGATGGGATGGCCAAGGATGCGCTCTTTGCAGGCGTGGGTGTTATAAACAAGTGTTTAAGACATTTATAGCAAAGTGATTATTTTTAAAAGCATGAGATTTATTTTAAGAGCCATTTGAGAATTGCTCTGTGTGTGTAAAACCTCCTGAAAACGATTTCATCTGACACCATGGATTTATCTTGTTGAGTAATTTCTTTTGGGTTTGGAAACCCAGATGTGATTCTGGAGTCCTAGAGAAAGCCAGCTACTGCAAGGATCATCTCTCCTTCTTCACTAAGGTGTTGGGACAGCCAAGTCAGGCAGGTCCTGAGAGCTGTGACCTACCTCCTCTTTCTCCCTGGGGACTTGAGTGAGTCGATGTGTGTGTGTGTGTGTCTGTGTGTGCAGGGTGCTGTATAAAGCAGATGGGACGCCAGCAGGGGCTTCACTGGGAAACTAAACAGATTCCTCCCTCCATCTGCTTCCCTTAGCAATCGGCTTGTCCAAAGCCCAGTGAAGCAGCAGGAGCGAGTCAGTCCTCTGTGCAGTTGGCTGGCATTTGGGGCCAGGGTGTGTGTGTGTGTGTGTGTGTGCGCGCGCGCACGTGTGTGTGCATGGGACAGGGGGTGGAGCGATGTGGGGTGGTGAGAGAATCATGTTCAGGGATCAGGACAGGCCCAGGTTGGCTTCCCTGTGTGTCACTTACAAGCTGTGTGACTCTGGGCGAGCTAGTGA
>CAUYSK010047554.1:0-16461 GCA_963575035.1 Avahi laniger | reverse complement strand
CCGGTGCTCAAAACCTTCAACGCCACGTCCCCAACGCACAATTCACTAGGTCCGTGAAATCACCTCTGCTCTCTGAGGCATGTGATGAGGGGTGGCCCGCTGAGGGGCTTTGACTCTGTTAGGTCGTCGTGGGAAAGCGTTCGGAGGTGGCTCGCATCTGCATGCCCCACCGCTGGGTAGGGGCCCCCTGCCAAAATACGGGGAGTCCCAGCCTCAGACAAGACGTTCGCTTCCTTGAGGAGCCGACGTCCTTTGGTGAGTGGAGATACTCCCCGCAAAGATTCTGCTCCTCTGAATGTGTGAACAGGCTCAACGTTTTGTTCCTATTTCTCTGTAAAATGCCGGCTCGGAAAGAATTTTTATATTCGTGGATAAGCTACAGTTGGACAAAAGCAACGGATTTGACGTGAGTCAAGAGAAGGTGAAGGTTGGCCCTAAATCAAGGCCAGCAGTTTGCTTAAGCTGTTGGTTTCAAACAGGAGCCTAAAGAATTATCTTTCTATGGTCTGTTGGCCATTTCAGAACTTTGGAAATGTAATGGTCAATTCATTAGAAAGAGACATCTGAGTCATTGGCAATAGATGTAGTCTTAATACCGGAGTTCCAAAATATCCGTGAAATATTTATATTTATCTCGAGATCCCTGATTTTAAGTTATTCGTTAGAATTGTAATGTTGTTAAATCTTAATTATAATCCCCCCAAATTACTGTGCATTTTCAAGCAAAATAAAAGGATGATTCTACACTATGAAAAAAAAAATCTACTCTCTTAGCAATTTTCAAGCACACAATATATTGTTATTAAGTACAGTCACCATGATGTATGATAGATCTCCTAAAATTATTCCTTATGAACTTAAATTTTATACCCTTTGACCAATATCTCTCCAATTTTCTCACCCCCAGACTCTGGTAACACCATTCTACTCTCTACGTCTGTAAATTAAACTTTTTTGGATTCCACATATAAGTGAGATCATGCAGTGTTCGTCTTTCCTTCCTGGCTTATTTCACTCAACATAATGTCCTCCAGATTCATCCATGTTATTGTAAATGACAGGATTTCTTTCATTTTAAAAGCTGAATAATATTCTATTGTGTGTATGTGTACATATATATATCATATTTTATCAATTCTTCCATTGATGGACACTTTGTTTCCATATCTTGCCTATTGTGAACAATGCTGCAATGAACATAGGAATACAGATATCTTTATGAGATGGTAATTTCATTTCATTTACTTTGGGTATAAACCCAGAAGTCAGATGGCTGGATCACATGGTAGTTCTATTTTTAATTTTTTGAGGAAATTCCATGCTGTTTTTCATAATGGTTGTACTAATTGACTTTTCCACCAACAATGTACAAGTGTTACGTTTTCTCCATATCCTCGCCAACAGTTGTTATCTTTCATCTTTTTGATAACAGCCATTCTAACAGGTATGAAATAATATCTTGTGATTTTAATTTGCATTTCCTTGATGATTAGTGACAAGCATTTTTTCATATATCTGTTAGTCATTTGTATGTCTTCTTTTGAAAAATGTCTATTCAAGTTTTATGTCCATTTTTAAATCAGGTTATTTGTTTTGTTATGATTGAGTTGTTTCAGTTCCTTACATATTTTGGATATTAAGCCCTAATCATATGCATGGTTTGCAAATATTTTCTTCCACTCCACAGATTGTCTCTTCATTCTGTTGCTTGTTTTCTTGGCTGTGCAGGAGCTTTTTAGTTTGATGTAATCCCATTTGTATATTTTTGCTTTTGTTGTCTGTGCTTCTGGGGTCATATACAAAAAATCATTGCTCAGAATGTCATGAAGCTTTTCTACTTTGAAGAAACCTGGCTGAGAATTTCCTCACGCTGATGAAAGACATAGCAGAGTCTCAAGAAACTCTACAAACCCTAAGTATGATTTAAAAACAAAAACACTTCCACATCTAGGCACACTGAAGTACAACTTTTGAAAACCAATGACAAAGAGAAAATCAGAAAAGCAGCTATAGAAAAAGAAAAACAAAAGGACTCATAGTAGGCTTTTTAGTAGAAGCTCTGGAAGCTGAAGACAATGGATGTCATTTTATTTTAGATGCTTTAACTTGTCCCCCCCAAATGCCAGCTTAGAACTGTAGTCCAAGTGAAATTATTCTCCCAAATGAATATAAGGATCTGAAAGCCTATATAATCCACTGGAATATTATGATGAAATGTCAAAAGAGTTAATCAGGCAGAAGGAAAATTATCCTAATTGGAACAAGGAACTTCAGGAAAAGATTAAGAGCACCAGAATACCTAAATATATGAGTAAATATAAACAAACATTGCGAAAAAAATAAAAGTAATAATATCTTTTGGAGTTTAAAACATAAATAGAAATAAAATATATGATAACAATGGAGCAAAAGGCAAGGAGTAAACGGAATTAAACTATCAGTTTTTTTCATTGTTTTGAAATGGCAAAATACTAACTTCAAGACTGCTCTAATGAACCAAAATTTCTTGGGAATTTTTGTTTATTTTTGAGACAGAGTCTTGCTCTGTCACCTGGGCTAGAGTGCTGTGGTGTCAACCTAGCTCACAGCAACCTCAAACTCCTGGGCTCAAGCCATCCTCCTGCCTCAGCCTCCCGAGTAGCTGGGACTACAGGCATGCGCCACCATGCCCGCCTAATTTTTTTTTTCCATTTTTAGTTGCCCAGGTAATATTTTCTGCTTTTAGTAGAGACTGGGGTCTAGCTCTTGCTCAGGCTGGTCTTGAACTCCTCAACTCAAGTGATCCTCCCGCCTTGGCCTCCCAGAGTGCTAGGATTAGAGGCGTGACCCACCACACCTGGCCATTCATAGGGAATTTTAAGGACAATTATTTTTAAACATTTCAGCCTCAAGACTCCTTTACACTTTTAAAAATTATTGAGGGACCCAAAGAACCTTTATTTATGTAGGTTATATCTATTGGTATTTATTGTACTTGAAATTAAGATTGGAAAAATTAAAAATATTTTAAAAATAAACTACCTGATATTGTAAAAATCATATTTTTAATAAAAATATTTTCAAAACAAAAATTAGCACAAAGAATGGTATTCTTTTGCATTTTTGCAAATCTTTTAAATGTCTGTATTAGTTTGCTAGGGCTGTCATAACAAAATACCACAGATTGGGTGGCCTAAACAATAAAAATTTATTTTCTCATAGTTCTGGAGGCTGGAAGTCCAAGATGATCAAGGTTCCTGCAGGGTTGGTGTCTCTCCTTGGATTGCTGATAGCTGCCATCTTGCTGCTGCTTCCCATGGTCATCTCTCTGTGTGAACACACCCTTCCCTGGTGTCTCTCTCTGTGCCCAGTTTCCTCTTATAAAGATACCAGTCAGATTGGATTAGGGCCCGAATTAATGACCTCACTCTAACTTAATCACCACTTTAAAGGCTTTATCTCCAAATACTGTGACATTCTCAGGTATGGCGTTAAGGGCTTCAACATATGAATCTGGAGGGGACACAGTTTAGTTCATAACAATGGTTTAACAGAAGAGAGTTGAATTCTCACATCTCCTTCTTCATTAAATCTTTTGCAATATTACATGCCATGTAGCTTCTGGAAAATATCACTCTACACTCATGAGAAAAATGAGGGTGAAAAAGCAAATAATGTCTTAGAATTATTATGAAAAATTTTTTGAGAACCACTGCTCTAGGGTAATCACTAAAATAATAATAAATGAATGTAAATTAAATTGAATAAAGTAGAAAATGAGATAATGAAAACTATTTGATTAATCCAAAGAAATGCATGAAAGCAGAAATAAAGGAAGAGACAGATAAAAACAAATAACAAAATGACAGACTTAAACCAAACTATATTATATATTAATCATATTAAATGTAAATGGATTAAACACTTCAATTAAAACATAAAGATTGTCAGAATAGATAAAAATAAGATCCAAATATATACTGTTTTCAAGAGATATACTTTAAATATCAGGACATATATAATTTGAAAGTAAAGGAATGGAAAAAAAGATACACCACATGTGTTACTTTTCTACTGCTTCATAACACATTACCACAAATGGTGGCTTATAACAACCACCATTTATTAGTCTGAAGTTCTGTAGGTCAGAAGCCTAAGGATGTTATGGCTAGATTTTCTGCTTGGGTCTCAAAGGCTGAAATCAAGGGGCCAACTGGGTTGAGTACCGTATGGAGACTGGGGAAGAATCCACTTCTAAGCTCACTCAACTTGTAAGCAGAACTGAATTTTTTACAGTGGCAGGAATGAGGTCCTCATTTCCTTGCTGGTTGTGAGCCACAAACTGCTCTCAGTTCCCGAAGCATGTCCACATTCCTTGACACATATCCTCTCCATCTTCAAAGCCAGCAATGGAGAATGTCTCTCACATTGAACCCCCCATCATGTGTCAAATATCTTTCACAAGGGAGCCCCATTCTTTTTAAGGACTTACCTGGTTAGGTAAGGCACACTGAGGGCAATCTCCTTTAGGGTCAACTGATTTAGGGCCTTAATTAAATCTGTAAAATCCTTTCACAAAAGCACCTAGGTTAGTGATTGATTGAATAACTGGGAACTGCATGCATACTGCATGGGGCTAGGAATCTGGAGACCATTTTAGAATTCTGCCTATCACACCATGCAAACACTCACCAAAAGAAAATTTTTTTTGCCTATATTAACATCAGAAAAAATAGAATTTATGGTAAAAAATATTATTAGAGATAAAGATATTTAATATTGACAAAGGGTCAATTCAGCAGGAGTACATAAGAATACTAAATTTGTGTGTACTGAGTAATATAGCTTCAAAATATATAATCATTGATAGAAATAAAAGATAAAGGAAAATCCAAAATCATATGTGGAGAAGTGAAGACACCATTCTTAGTGGCTGACAGAATAAGCAGAAAAGTAAATCACTAGGAATATAGAAAATTTGAAGAAAACTACAAACCAACTTGATCTAATTAATATTTATAGAAAATTACCTCTAACTGCAGAATTTTCAAGTGAAAATTCTTACTTCCATATTATTTTCAAGTGAATATGGAGCATTAACCAAAATAGACCAGAGGCTGGCCATAAAGTAAGTCTTGAAAATTTCTAAGAATTGAAATAATACAGTGTGTTTTTTGACTACAGGTGGAATTAAACTAGAAATCTATGATAGATAAGTAGGAAACCACAGATGCTTTACAATTGATCACCATACTTCTAAATAACCAGAGAAATTACAATGAAGATTAGAAAATACTTTTAACTGGCCAGGTGCAGTGGCTCATGCCTGTAATCCTAGCACTCTGGGAGGCCAAGGCGGGTGGATTGCTCAAGGTCAGGAGTTCGAGACCAGCCTGAGCAAGAGCGAGATTCCCGTCTCCACTAAAAATAGAAAGAAATTATCTGGACAACTAAAAATATATATATAGAAAAAAAAAATTAGCTGGGCATGGTGGCACATGCCTGTAGTCCCAGCTACTCGGAAGGCTGAGGCAGAAGGATGGCTTGAGTCCAGGAGTTTGAGGTTTTTGCTGTGAGCTAGGTTGATGCCATGGCACTCTAGCCAGGGCAACAGAGCCAGATTCTGTCTCAAAAAAAAAAAAAAAAGAAATAACTTTTAACTGAATGATAAAAATACAACATCAAAATATGTGGACAGAAAAATTAACTCAAAATAGATTGTAGGCCTACATGTATAAAACATAAAGTCATACAATTTTCAGAAGAAAACACAAGAGAAAAAAGCTTCAAGATCCTAGGGTCGGTGAAAATTTCTTAGCTAGAACCCTAAAGTTATGACAAAAAAGAAATGACAATTGATATCCATTCAAATCTAAATTGTCTTCTCTTCAAAAGATACCACTAAGAAAATTAAAAGGGAAGCCTGAGATTGAGACAAATACTCACAATATGTATATCTGACAACAGACTTGTATCTAAATAATGAACACCTACAACTCAATGATGGTAAGACTGATAACTTTATTCTTAAAATGAGAAAAGATATAAATAGATACTTCACAAAGGAGAGATATAAATGGCCATTAAATACATAAAAAATGCTTAACACAATAAGAAAAGCAAACAAAAACCACCACGAAGCACTACTGCTCATGTTAGAAAACCTAAAATTAAAAAAAATGACAATACCATGAGTTGGCAAAGCTGAGAGTAACTGGAACAGTCATACATTGTTGGTGGGTTGCAAAATGGTACAAACACTTTTGGAAACAAATTGGCAGTTTCTTATAAAGTTATGCATATATTTACCATATTATTCAGCCAGCCCATACCTAGAAATTTATGTGATATAAATGAAAATATGTATACACAAAACGTGTACATTAATGTTCATAGCAGGTTTATTTATATAGCCCCACACTGGAAAACGAAATGTCCAAAAAGTGAAAGAATAAACTGTGGTAGTATATTAATACAATGGGATGCTACTTAGCAATAAGAGAATGAAGTACTGACTCTCAAAACGTTATGCTGAGTGAAGGAAGGTAGATACAGAAGAGTATACCATATAATTCCATTTATGTGAAAGTCAAGAAAAGATAATTCTAATCTATATTAACAAAAAGTAGATTTATGGTTTCTTGGAGTTGGAAGTGGGAAGCATTGTCTGGGAAAGGATATCGAAAATGTTTTCGGGTGATAAAAATGTTCTGTATCGTGATTTTGGTGGTGGTTATACAGGTATATAAATTTGTTGAAACTCATTAAAATGTGAAATTAAATTTGGTGCAACTTGCTATATATAAATTATGTCCCAATAAAGATGGGAAGAATCCACTTCCAAGCTCACTCAACTTGTAAGCAGAACTGAGTTTTGGTAGGAATGAAGTCCCCATTTCCCTAACGGCTGTCAGCCACAAACTGCTCTCAGTTCCTGAAGCAACTATTTGATGCAGCCAAATAGGTACTTAGAAATGTATAGTGTTAAATACAAATATTAGCAAAAAAGAAATGTTGAAAATCAATTATTTAAGATTTCATTCCAAGAAACTAGAAAAAAACAGTAAATCATATTCAAATAAAATACATAGAAGGAAGTGAAAGATCATGAATCAATGAAAAAGAAATTAGCTGTATAATAATTCAGAGGTGAGTTTTTTTTTTAAAATGGGATTTAACAAATGTTAAATCCCTAGAAAGCTTAATCAAGAAAACAAAAAGAGAGTACACAAATTAACAATATCAGGACTGAAAAAGAGAACATCACTTTAGATCCTAGAGATATTAAAAATATGACGAGCAGATATTATGAACTATTTAAAGCCAATAGTTAGATATTTTGATGAAATGATATAGTTATCCCAAAACTTACACAAAAGATAGAAAATCTGAATAATCCTATGTTTATCAAAGTAGTTGAATTCATAATTTAAAACTTCCCTACAAAGAAAACTCCTGGCCCAGATGGCTTCACTGGTGACTTTTACAGAAAATATTTACGGTAAAAATAATACCAATACCAATAATACCAATCTCATAGTCTTTCAGAGGACCAAAATTAAACAAACAAAAAAAACTAAAAACGACAACAAAAAAGGAATTCTCAATTCATTTTACAAGCCCACCATAACCTTGATATAAAGCCCAACAAGGCCACTACAAGAAAGAAAACATACAAGATAATATCAACAAAGACATAAAATCTTATGTAAAATTTTGACAAATGTAATTCAATAATACGTTAAAAAGAGAATACATAATGACCAAATGGAATATATTCCAGGAATGCGAAGTTGCTTTAATATTAAAAAATTGAGTACATTATGCTAAGTGAAGTAAGCCAGTGACAAAAGGACAAATACCGTATGATTACACTTATATGAAACACTTAGCGCAAATTCACAGAAACAGAAAGTAGGTGGTGCTTTTCAGGGCTTAGAGGGTACTAAATGGAGTTATTGTTTAATGAGTATTGTTTAATGCGGAATTATTGTTTAATGGATACTGTTTCAGCTTCGCAAGACGAAAAGAGTTTGGAGATGGATGGTTGCACGATATGACTTAATACCACCGAACTGTACACATAATACTGGTTAAGATGATAAATTTACATTACGTTTATTTTACCACAATTTATAAAAGTGTTTTAAATCAGTCCATACAATTCAAACACATTAACAGAATGAGAAAAACAATGGTCATCTCAATAGTTGCAAAAAATATATTTGATGAAATTCAACACCTGTCTATAATAATGAACCTCAGAAAGCTAGGATTTGAGAAGAACTTTCTTAATCTTATACAAATTATCTAAAATTTATATCTCTTATCATACCTAATGGTAAAATGTTTAGTTTTCCTTTTAGATTCTTGGGAAAATACAAGGATGTCTACAATCTCTCCTTCTCGAAGTCCTAGCCAGTGCAATGAAGCAAGAAAAAAATGGTATAAAGATTAAAAGGATGAAGTAAAACTGGTTTTACTTTACTACAGATTACTTGTACATCGAAAATTCAAAAGAATGAACGAACTATTATGAATAAGTGAAATTAGTAAGGTCACTGGATATAAGGTTAGGTTTTAAAAAATCTATTATATATACATATATATATCATATATCTATATTTTGGCAACAATCAGAAAATGAAATTAAAACAATTGCATTTATAATACCAACATCAAATACATAATACTAATCTATTAATAACACATATATAATTGAAAAAATACAATAACACTTCTACACTTAAAAAAATGTAAAACTTCTACATTGCAAAAATACAAAAATTGCTGAAATTAAAATATTTATGAAAATGAGAATGTTTGGCATGCTCATAGTTTGAATGTCTTAATATTGTTAAGGGCTTCATTCTTCCAAAATTAATCTATGGATTTGATGTAATGCCAACAAAATACCAGCTTTCTGGTATGGGGTAACTGAAAAAAAAATCATTCATCAATGTATATAAAATGCCAAGGACCTGGAATAGCAGTGATGATTTTGAACAGTAAGAACAAAATTAGAAAACATACAGTTGATCCTTGAACAACACAAGTTTGAACCGGGTGGGCCCACGTACACAAGAATTTATCCCACCTCTGCCACCTCTGAAACAGCACGACCAACCCCTCCTCTTTCTGCTCTTCTTTAGCCTACTAAATGTGAAGATGAGCATTAAGACCTTTATGATGATCCACTTCCAGTTAATGAATAGTAAATATATTTTCTCCTCCTTATAATTTTCTTTTCTCTAGCTTAGTTTATTGTAAGAGTACAGTATATATAACATATATAATAAATATAATATACAAAATATGTATTAACTGACTGTGCATGTTATGGGCAAGGCTTCTGGCCAACCGTAGGATATTAGTCTTGGGGGAGTCAAAAGTTACATATGGATTTTTGACTGAGTGAGAGGGCATTCCTCCTAAGTTCTGCATAGTTCAAGGGTCAATTGTACTGCCAGTTTTCATTGAGAACATTTGGTATTAATACAACACAAACAAACAGAACAATAAAACAGAATTACAGTCCGGAAGACTCACACATATGATCATCTGATTTATCATAAATGTTCTATTGCAATGCAAGGGAAAGAGGGGAAGATGACCTTTTCAATAAATGATGTTGAATAAGTTGTGTATTTGTAATGAAAAATACTCATTTTGACCTCTACCCTATACCATACATAAATATTAATTTCGGACAAATCACAGACAAAAAAGTGAAAAGTAAAACAGGAGTTATGTGGAACAAAATGTAGAAAAATATCTTCGTGACCTTGAGTTAGGAAAATATTTCTTAAACTGGGCAAGAAAAGCACTAATCATAAAAGAAAAGGTAAATTATTTCTTATTAAAATTAAGAACTTCTGTTCATCAAAGGACATCATTTACAGAGTGAAAAGGCAAGCTGCAGGTGAGATGATATTATAATATACACATCTAAAAAGTACCTTGTATCTAGAATATATAAAGAATCCTACAAATGAACAAAAAGTCAGTTCCCAATTAAAAAAATAGGCAAAAATCTTGAACAGGTACTTTTCAAAAGAAGATGTTCACAATACATATCTAAAAGGGGGCTCAACATCATTATTCATTGAGGAAATGCAAATTAAACTCATAATGAGATGTCAGTATACATAAGAACCAGGCTCTGGCACCTTGCCACTCCACTGAAACTGCTCGAGTTGAGTTGGACTGTGTCATCCCCCTCTCCTGACCCAATGGACACTTTTCAGTTCTTACATCATTTCAACCTGCTGACCATGCTCCTCTACTGGAAATGCTTGCCTCTAAGGCAGTGATGTAAAGCAGGGTTGAGGTGTGGTGAGGATTAGGAGGTGGAAAGGAGCAACCATCATGATATGTCAACTGCTTGACAGAAGGGCTTCTTAAGGATAATATTTCACAGTCTGACTCTTAAACTTTTCAGTCAGAAAGTGGTACATTAAAATATCTTCAATGAAGGTAAGTCTTGGTTGGGTGCAGTGGCTCATGCCTATAATCCCAGTGCTTGGGGAGGCTGAGGTGGGAGGATCGCTTGAGGCCAGGAGTTTGAGACCAGCCTGGGAAATACAGTGAGACTCTGACTATAAAAAATAAAAACATTAGCCAGGCGTGGTGGCATGTGCCTATAGTGTCCTAGATAGTTGGGAGGATCGACTGAACCAAGGAGTTGGAGGCTAATAAATTTCACTATTATAATAAAATCCAATCAGAAATGATCATTTTAACTACAATGTCAAATTATTCATTTATAATTGGAGACAGTTCATTATCATTTCATCCAATATCCTTTTCCCAATATTAAACACATATTTATTCTGGCACTGTGGGAGGGACTTTTGATTTTCTTTTCTTAGGTTCTATCAAAGTGTAGCTTACCATGCCTTGTCCTTTTTGGATATCTGGTCCATGGTCTGTTAGGGCCTTCTGGTATCAAGCCACAGCCTCTGGGTTCTCATTTTGAATCTACGCCTTTCCTAGTAGGAGTATTCCCTAGTATTCCCAAAACTTTCAAGCCATCATTTATAGACTTGGGAGTTATTGGCTGTTTCCCCTCTGTATACTTCATGCAAAGTTTGGAAGCTGTACACAGACCCATCTGCAAATTCACCTTCTTTTGCCATTATGACCTTTCCTTTGGTACCATGAAAGTGAGACTTCTTTCTGAGCCTTGTCTGGTCTAAAATCTGGACATGGATATTCTTCAATCCATTTTCATCTATCTGGAATTTCTGTCATCTTCTCCAAATGAAACTCGTGGGTGCTAGGATTAAGGTGCTTAGTAACTTTTTTGGAATTTAGGTGACATCAGAACCAATTCCCATACTCTCAGGTACACGAGCAGCTCTCCCCCACCAATGTGTATCCACCACCTAGGGTAGTTCTTGCACATAATAGGTGTCCAATAAATTAGCTTCACAACAAAAAAGGTTTTTCCTATTTATGTAAATATTACATGTGCATTGCATAGAAAAACTTAAAAATACAGAAAATAAAGTCAAACAAACAAAAAACAGTGGATACTCTGCCAACACTGAAACAACCACCACTAAATTTTTGGAGACCATCCCTTCATTTGTCTCTCAAAAGTTCATATAAATACATAATATTACACAGTTTTATACTATACATGCTGCATTTACACTTTTCTATTTTTACAATCACTCCCTCCTTATCTCCACTTCTTTTCTCACTTCCCTCAAGGTAATAAATATTAACAGCCTAGTATATATTCTTCCATACCTACCTCCACATGTGTCCAATCACATACATATTTAAAATACATAACTGTGCAATAATTATTTTAACAAAAATGGAATAGTGTATACATACGTTTTTGTTATAAAGCAATTATTTATCAAAACTGTGGAAATACATCGAAGCCAGCTAGTATAGATATAAATACAACCCATGTTTAAAATTACTCTCATGTAGTTCCATAATATAGATATATCACAATTTATCCAACCATTCCCATATTAATAGGCATTCACTTTGTATCCAGTTGGGCCTTCCCCCTCCTACAAACAATACTTCAATAAACATGCTTATTTATTTATATTCTTATGAATTGGTGCTGCTTTTATTTCTATGGGACAGATTCCCAAAAGTGAGACTGTTGGGTCTACAGGTATACATAGCTAACATTTTAAATATATATTGCTGGATTGCTGGTGGAAATATAAGTTATACAACGTTTAAGTAAGAGTAAATGATTTCCCAAACCTCAATAGCAAAAGATCTCTTAATTTTTACCAACTCCATGAAGTGGAAGTTTCATCTAATTAGTCATTTTAATTTACATTTCCCTGAGTAATATTTAGATTCAAAATCTTTTTGTAGGTTAACAGTCATTTGGAGTTGCTCTTCTATGAAGAAACATCCAGTCCAGAGGGATTAAAGACTTGAACGTAAAAAATAAAATTATCAAAATCTTAGAAACATATTTAGGTACGGCACCTAGGGGTTAAGGAGACCTCTTTCAATTCAAATGAGCAAATCAAGAATCTAAAAAGGAAAAGATATAAATATTTTACTATAAAAATAAAAATGTGACTTTATTAAAAATGTAACAACAAATGCTAGATTAAGAAAAACATTTGCTAGATATATATATCTAAAATATATAAAAAGTACCTCTGGATTTATAAGAAAAGGCAAATAAACCAACAGAAAAATAGGCAAATATATATAGGCAATTAACTGAAAATAATTTGAAGAATAGTAAAGTATGACATCTGAATGAAGGCTTTCATTTGTCCATTATTTTTCTCTAGTGAGAATTTTCTAACTTCTAAGATTTAATATGCTTAAATGCTTTTCTACATTATGTTTATAGAGTATCTCTTTAGCGTATATTTTCTGTGAATTTCTAATGACAATTTCCCACATTCACAAAATATAGTTTATAAAATTCATCTTGTGGAGCTGACACCTGGATGAATGACTTATTGTTCTCTATATTAACTGAGTTTCTCTTTGATGTATTTTTTGATGTACAGTAAGGCTTGAACTACTCCTGAAGGCTTTTCCACATTCATTACATTTATAGGGTTTTTCTCCAGTATGCATCCTCAGGTGTACAGTAAAGTCGGAGTTTGTTCTGAAGGCTTTTCCACATTCTTCACATTTATAGGGCCTCTCCCCGGTATGAATTCTCTGATGTAGAGCTAGCTGTGATAGGGTAATACAACCTTTTCCACATTCCTTACAGGTGTAGGGTTTTTCTCCAGTATGCGTTCTCCAGTGCACTGTAAGGTATGAACCCCTCCTGAAGGCTTTTCCACAGACATCACACTTGTAGGGCTTCTCTCCACTATGGATTTTCTGATGCTCTGTGACATGTACCATCTGGCTAAATGCTTTCCCACAGTCATTACATTTAAATGGTTTCTCTCCAGTATGTGTTCTCTGATGGGTATTAAAGCCTGAGTTACTTGTGAAAACCTTTCCACATTCATTACATTTATAGGGTTTCTCTCCAGTATGCCTTCGTTGATGCACAGTAAGCTGTGATGTATTAGTGAAGGCTTTCTCACATTCATTACATTTGTAGGGTTTTTCTCCAGTATGTGTCCTTTGATGTACAATAAGGTATGACTTAGTCCTGAAGGATTTTCCACAATCGTAACATTTATAGGGTTTCACTCCAGTATGAATTTTCTGATGCTCCTTGAGATTAACCATTTTGGTGAATGCCCTCTCACAGTCGGTACATTTATATGGTTTCTCTCCAGTATGAATCCTCTGATGTACAGTTAAGTGTGATTTTATTCTGAATGATTCCCCACATTCGTTACATAGATAAGGTTTTTCTTCAGTATGAATACGCTGATGTATAATTAGAGAAGAAGAACGCATGAAGGCCTTTCCACATTCGTTACATTTATAAGGTTTCTCCCCTGTATGCATTCTGTGGTGGACAGTAAGGCATGAATAATTAATGAATGCTTTCCCACATTCATTACATTTATAGGGTTTTTCTCCTGTATGAATTCTCTGATGTTCTGTGAAATTTGCTATGCGGTTGAATGCTTTCCCACATTCACTACATTCATAGGGTTTTTCCCCAGTGTGAGTTCTTATATGTACAATAAGGCTTGAATTACTTCTGTAGGCTTTTCCACATTCATTGCATCTAAAGGGTTTCTCTCCAGTATGAATTCTCTGATGAACATTAAAAATTGTGGTATTCTTAAAAGATTTCCCACACTCATGGCATTTATATGGTTTCTCTTCAGTATGGGTCTTCTGATGTACACTAAGATATGACTTATTCCTAAAGGCTTTCCCACAATCATTACATTTGTAGGGTTTCTCACCATTGTGAGTTTCCTGATGTCTTGCAAGTTTTGATTTGTCACTAAAAGCTTTCCCGCATTCACTACATTTATAGGGTTTCTCTCCAGTTTGAATTCTCTGGTGCTGATTAAGACGGGCACACTGGCTAAAGGATTTTCCACAGACATTGCATTGATAAGGTTTCTCTTTAGTATGGATTCTCTGATGTACCATAAGTGAAGAAGAAGCAATGAAGGCTTTTCCACATTCATTACATTTATAAGGTTTTTCTCCAGTGTGAATTTTTTTATGCTGACTGAGATATGAAGGCTGGCTGAATGTTTTCCCACACTCATTACACTCATAAGGTTTTTCTTTAGTGTGAGTTCTTTGATGTTGAATGAGTAATGACCTATAACGAAAGGCCTTTCCACATGTACTACATTCATAGGGTTTTTCTTTATTATTAGATTTTTTCCCCAAGGTAAGTTCTGAAGTTTGCCTTATGGCTTTGCTACCCTCCGTAACCTTGCAAATTATCTTCCCCAAATGGGTATTTGTAATCAAATCTAAATTCTCTGTGAAATTTTCCTCATGTGTTTGGCATTTGCTGTGGGACTCTTCTGTAATAACTGCTGGTTCTGGAATAAGAACAGATCCAAATCTAAAATCTCTTTGACTAATGGGAGTTTTCTTGTGTGTAATTATTCTTCGACTCAAATGACTCTCCTGACTATTTTGCAATCTTAATATCCTGTCATTCCATTTCCATAATTCTCCCATTCTGGAATCCCACAGACCACTCTCTGTGAGTTTCCCTACTATGGCCTCCTGTGATAAATCTTCAGGAATATCATCTGTTAGTGTAGCATTCTTGGTTGCAGGTTTGGTCCCCAAGTCTAGGAGATAAAAAGAGAAAAATCAAATGACTTCTTTCCTAAGCTGAGGAAATCTCACTAAACAGAATAATAAAAGTGAAAAATGGGATGATAATATATAGTTCAAATTAATTTTTTTCTAGGAAGAAGAAGGTTGGATTAAAGGAGGCTAGTTGAGCAAGAACCAAAGTAGCAAATTCAATTAGATTTTCTCCTATTAAAAACATTCATTCATGGTAACCATACTAGAATCTAAGTCTCTCAAATATTTCTTCCTCTTCTCATTTCCTTTAGAGTCAACTTCTTTAGGGAGTATTCTTCATAAATTGTCACACTGCCTTGCTGCCCATTTACTCCCCAAACCAGACATTTGTCCCCAATCATACTTTCTATTTGTTCTCACTCTTGATTGGCTAGCATTGTTGTGAGGGCTTTCTCAAATTTCCATGGAAGAACAGTTTATTCAAATCTTTGTACATATCTTTTAATAAAACTTTTGTGGAAGAAAACACTTCGATTTTCAAAAAGTGAGTTGAACAGCCAACTAGTCAAAAATTAATATATAACTATTACTTATACTTACTGATATTTTAAATAGTGACAATTACTTAATCAAGGGTAGCTTTTGCAACTTTTTTATAGACCCTAAGAACATTTCTGACAGTTTGTCAAAAATTAATTAGAAAAATTCTACTGCAGGTTACTGGTCTTATAACTTGTTTGTATGTGTAATATATATAAATATATATATACACACAGATATATATATATATATATATATATAGAGAGAGAGAGAGAGAGAGAGAGAGAGATAAGGTCTCAGTCTGTTGCCTGGGCGAGAGGGCAATGGAGTCATCCCAGTTTACTGCAATCTCAAACTCCTGGGCTCAAGTGATCCTTCTTCCTCAGCCTCCTGAGTAGCTCGGACTACAGGCATGCACCATCACACACTTAGCTAATTTTTCTATTTTTTTGTAGAGACAGGGTCTTTTTTTTTTTTTTTTTGAGACAGAGTCTTGCTCTGTTGCCTGGGCTAGAGTGCCGTGGTGTCAGCCTAGCTCACAGCAACCTCCAACTCCTGGGCTCAAGCAATCCTCCTGCCTCAGCCTCCTACGTAGCTGGGACTATAGGCATGCACCACCATGTCTGGCTAATTTTTTCTACATAGTTTTAGTTCAGCTAATTTCTTTCTATTTTTTTTTAGTAGAGACGAGGTCTAGCTCTTGCTGAGGCTGGTTTCGAACTCCTTAGCTCAAGCAATCCTCCTGCCTCGGCCTCCCAGAGTGCTAAGATTACAGGCATGAGCCAC
>CAUYSK010047553.1:0-26367 GCA_963575035.1 Avahi laniger | reverse complement strand
GGATTGCTGGGTCAAATGGTAGTTCTACTTGTATCTCATTGAGGTATCTCCATATTGCTTTCCACAGAGGTTGCACTAATTTGCAGTCCCACCAGCAGTGTATGAGTGTTCCTACCTCTCCACATCCATCTCTTATATACTCCTGGAAAGGGCTGGAAAAATACATTTTATAAATGAAATATCCTTCTTCCTCTTTGCATCATCACATCTGTATGTATCATGAAATTCCAACTCAAACATTGCTTTTCTTTTCCCTGAACTGCTGACTACCTTTCTTCAAACACACAGCCTAGGATGGATTATTTACCCCCTCCTATCACACAATGGCACACAGCGTGATGGCGTCCCTGACATTCTCAGTTGTTAATATATTTCTCCCTCTGACTTCCTCCTCAACGGACTGTTATATCCTCAAGAGAATGATTATTCATGTATTATTGTAAATCTAGTTCCTGGCTTATGTTAAGCATCAGAAGATGTGTTTCACAAATCTTTTATACTTCTATTTTGTACTTATTCAATTCTATTTCTTTAAATTTTGCTCCTGGATTTGACCTCTCTTTCTGAAATGTCCATTTAACTTTCTTATTCCTTTCTCAAAAATTTCCTATCCACCCCTCATAACATGATTCATATGAGTTTCCTAAGATATGTTTCTTCCCAGTATATTTCTAGTCCTCACCTTTCCTCATGACTCTTAGGGTCTCTGCCTCTCCAGATGGAGCTTCTCAGTGGCTAGGCTTGTAATCAGGAGAACAGAGGTTTCTGATGTATATTATGCATTTCATAGAATGTCCCTGCTCATTAAAAACAGGTCGCGTAGCAGGTGTGTTTGATAGATGATAAGTAGAGGAAGTTTGGGACAGGTGCCTGTTGAGAAAAGCCTGTGAATCTTTCTGGGGATATTTAAGCCACCACATGGGACCTTTATGTTGAACAAGTATACCCCTTCCCAGAATTTTGAAAGCTCTCTTATACATACCTAACTAGTATACAAGAATCACATACGTCTTCTCTCATATACACTATTCATCCATAAAAGGATATTGAACATTTAGTAAGCAATGTCCATAAGCACATGTAACATAGACCTACACACATGCACAGACACACATCTAAACTGATGCACAGAAACAAATACACACTCATGCACACATGTAAAATGATTTACATCATATAGAGAAACATTTATGAGGCATATCCATGTTAAATTATAGGTGTTCAAACAAAAATGTACATTCATACTCATATATTTTCAAAGATTCAGAAATATACAAATAAATGCTTATTCTCTAAGATAGAAGCACTTCTGTATATAGACTGATATTTTTATATATATATATATATATGCATGTGCCCACATAAAAAAGAATGTAGTAACACAAATACCTGCACATGCACAAATGTTGTTATCATGTATACATTTATCTCTACAAATCCTGAGTAACAAGTGTTCTTAATCAATTTTTCATTATTTCACACAATTACAGACAGGTAATTGCAAAGACTCAATCATTTTTCCACAAACACACGCATGCAGACAATGAGTAACTCCTATTCTTTCACATACACACATATCCACAAATATCCCTTCAATATGAAGCACACATACATGCATTTATACATATTAGAAAAGAAGGTGATCATAAACATATCTCTTGTGATCACATCTCACATCACACAGTTAGATCATTCTTATTTTACTACAAATATTTGGTAGATTACTGCAAAGACAAGTAAATCTTTCTCTTGTTGCAATCTTCCTTTCTATAGATTTTTTTTTCTGGATTCAAAATTGTAAGTGGGGACATTGTCACCAAAAGACATTTACAAATATTTTTATTCATTTCCAGATTGGTTTCCACTAAGATTACTAAAGGGATGGAACGTGGGATAATTAGGTATAAGGGTGATTGGATGCTGGTGAAATGGAGAAGTCTGAGCAGCCACATGGAGATAGAAGATACTATGAACAAATTGACTCACTTTACACTTGTGTTTAGACCCTGCCCTGGCTATCAGGGTCCTCTTCAAAATTCTCCCTAGTATCACCAGACCAGCATTGAAGAATACGGGTCAGATAGGGTCTTTGCTTGCAGATAAATGCTGCAGTATCAGAATAGCTTTAAGAAATGGGAAATGTGAGAAAATTTACAGCATCAACTCTCCAGGAGTTGGGCCACAGGGATAAACCAGAGTAGGAAGAAATGGCCGGGAGGGTGGACTTACCACTAAGGCAATTGTTGCCCCATTCATATCTTGAGAGACCCTCATTTGTCTCCACCTTAACTCTGAATGTGCTAAGAGAGATATCTTCAGTGCCAAGCACCAAACAATTTGCTGGAGAAAGGTGGTATATTCCACGGATAAATTAGCTAATAAAGTAAAAGATCAAATCAGGTATGTTATAAAATATGGATATGATAAGAAACCTATGTATACAGGGACCAAAAAAAAATAACAATGACAACAGCAAAAGAAAAACAAGCACAGCATCTAGGGTTAAGAAATAAAACACTATAGGGAAAAGACATTATTAGGTAAGTTATGGGTCCTCAATTTAGATAATAACCTCCCATATTCTTAGTTTTGAATCTTTGTGGGTAGTTGGAATATAAGGCAATAGTCAGTTCTGCTGCTCCCTATACTCAGATTATTTCTCATACTTGTCTTCATGAAAATTCCTATGGAATTCATTTTTTCCCTGAAGAACCTGGGAATGAGGACCCCAGCAGATTATCATTGGGCAAGGCAGGTAGAAAGTCAGACCATATATAAGGGATAGAAGATACCACCATTGAATTTGCAAGATTTCCCAAGTCTTAGCACCACCCAGAATCTTTGGTCACGAATAAGTTTAGAACTACACTACACAATTTTGAGACATCTCTCAGCTATAAATTTGATCAGCAAAGTCTTCTCCAAGTGACTTCCTAGCTCTAAAGTATGGTATTAAATTACAGAGTCCTTTATCTCTGGTTGTATTGGTCTTTTATGCAATTCCAAATACTGCCTTTGCACCTGTGGTTATGTCTGCCTTCTCTCCATTTTCCATCTCAGGAACCAATTTATCCTTACTAGAATTCATGCTACCAGCTCCCACAGGCCTTCCAATATATTACTCCCCTTCAAATGAATCACTCCCTATTCTACTACTTCTATGCATGAACTCTGCACAACGGTATAGCATAACCTAGCTCACTATTGTAACTCTTTCTGTGCCTTTCTGCTATACTGTGAGCTATTTGAAGACAAATACTATGTTTTATATTTTTCATTTCTATAACTACATTAACAACACCTATCCTTTATACCTGAAGCCAGTATGGTGAATGCCATGAGTTGTTTTGAAGATCATGCTGAAACAAAGTATTCTCTCGTTGCTCACATACTGAGCTTCACATCTCTCTACCTTCTGTGAAAGGCCCTGTGCTTTTCTTATTTCTCCACCTGCTCCATCCTAGTCCCTCAGCCTCAGTCTACCTTTTAACTTTTCAGAAATTGAAGTAACTTCCTGAGAAGGTTCAGACTCTTTGTCCTTTCTCCTTTCTTCCTTTACAGGCTCGGAAACAGAAATCGCCACACCTGCTTCCTCCCTGCTCTTTCCTCTCTTTTCTGCTTTGTCTTCCCATGTCCTATCCTCTCCCTGTTTATTTTATCGCTCTCACTCCCAGTCTTAGTCTCCTATCCCACACCCACTTCTCCCTTTGTGCAGGGAGAAGCACTCCCTGTGTGCACTTACCACACCTGGTTTCTCCCAGTGACTCTCACACACTTCAGTGTTGTAGTGAATTTCCTCGGCTGTATTCTTTATGTTACCTGGTTGTACCATGTCTGGGGGTGTGGGTGAGGTGTGGGATACAGGAAAGGTGAGCACAGGTGTCCAGCCTCTCATTGCCAGAGCCCCATGGGGGAGCCTCAGTGAGAAGACTTAAAAGCCTATTTTTCTGCCCAGCAGGAGTACCATGATGACCTTTGAACTGGCAGCAGGAATGGAAAAATCTCTCCATCTCTAGCCCCCAGTACTGCTCTTACAGCCCATGAAACAGGTCCTGCTCCACCACACACTAGTCTTGAATTCGTAAACCTGGTAGACCCTAATGATCTGTCATGCCCTGATCTATCTGCTCTTGGGCCATTACTACAACCCCTCCCCAGCCTTCTGTTCAGAGAGTAGATAATCAGCCCCAGAGGGTGCCCCAGCTCAGTCCTCAGAGACACTTTCTGGTTTTGGTGTTTATCTTTGTTTTGACTAATTGCCATCAGCTTAGTGAGATACCACATGGTGTTAATGGCACTAAGGTCACAGGTTTCACCTCTGCAGGAATCACTTAGTCACTTTGCTTTGCATACTCAGGCTTTATCCTGAAATAACTCAAGGACTACCTGGGCTTCAGAATGAGCTCTTATCCTTGTTATGATTTAATCGCCATAACTGGCTATATGTGCGCACTCTTACCCGCAGCCGAATCTCTCAGAAATGCATCAGCTAGCTGAAGAGTGAAAATTCCCTCACTCTTCAGGCCTGCTTGTTTTGACTCTTTCTTTGTCTCTCTTCCTTGTACTTTGCACTTTCATCTTTTTGCTTCCATATCTTGTTCTTAATAAATAACCTATTTTCTGATGGATCAAGTATCACCAGACACCCCCACTTGCCTTCCCATCTTATAGCTTTTTTATCACATCCTGGACATAATCAGCCTAAATCTCTGTCAACAGCTTGGGCATTCATTGTGCGCCATGTCATGCACTGCTCCTCCCCTCCTTCAGACCTTTCTGGGGGATGCTTTTGTTCCTGTAATCCCTGCAGCAGACCTGGGCAACCAGATCCAAGATCACAGATTTATCCTGGCTCATCCTTGTCACTTCCATACTCCCTTCCAGGAGATGGTGCATTAATCTTTCTGTCCCCAGGGTACAACCAAATGTCTCCTGGACTCAGGTTACAGTTTCCCTCTTCCCACTTCCTTCTAGACAATTCCAGTCAGTGTTATCTATTAGACCTGGAGGCTGCCCTCAAACTTACCAACTGACATTTAACACCAGGGTTAATGGGGCAGTGGACATTGATAAAATTGGCCTCAGTGTAACTGGCTCCCCATTGAACAAATGTCAATGACCTCTCAATAAACCTCTCCCTTAATTAACTAACTACTTGAAATTTTGAATTGTTTCCACAAAATGGTGGATTTTTTGTATGGCAAAGGAGCTAAAATTATGAAGGTCCCTGGGCAGACTTCCTGACCAGATTCGCTATCCCTGACAACCTGCCCCAATGTACCATAGACATCAAGACCTGCCCAAGGAACATGGCTCCTTCTGTAAAAGCCCTTGATGTCCCTTAGTTGGGGAGATGGATTTGAGAAAGCTTCTTTCAGTTTCCTGACAACTACTAAAAATTCCATTTTTTCCTTGGCAATCCTTGTTATCTCAATCATTGGATCTTCATGTGACAAGTAATTGTTCTGCAACCCCCTTGCAGTTTCAACGACATTACCTCCTCAGAACCTCCACAATCCTATATTCAGGTCATGTCTTAGGCTCCCTATTCTTTTCTACATACCATTCCCTATCCCTTCGTTATCCTGGGACCCAAGGCTTTCTTTCCTCCGATAGGACACCTATATCTATCTGTTCTACGGTGTCCTTGACATCCAGGTTGGTAATTTATTAATGTGAGAAATAAATCTGTCCTAATAGGTTAGAGGGAGGGACAGAATTAAACTATCCCTGGATGCTGCCTATTCTCAGATCAACAAGTGTGTTGTTTGATACTATATTTCAGGAGGCCACAGTATGATGCTGTGGAATTCAGATGAAGACCAGTCTTGGTGAAAATATCCACTTCGCTACTTTCTCACTATAAGGCTGTAGACAAGCTACTCCACATCGATGAGCTTCAGTCTCTTACTCAGTAAAAAGAGCCCAAATATAAAGTTAATGGAGTGCTTAGCACAATGCCTAACTCCTATTATTTACAATATTTGCTCATCAATATCAGTTTTCTAGTTTCCTCCCTTTTCTGTTTAAAATGGGTTTCACTCAACAGATCATTTCTGAGCACCTGCTGTATGCCAGGTATTGTTCTAGGCTGCAGTAGTAAACAAGACAGTTAAGATTTCTTTTGTGGATCTAACATTCCAGAAGGAGTGACAGAAAATAAATGAGTAAACAACGATGATAATCTCAGATGGCTCTATATAAGGTCTATGAAATAAACAGAAAGGGCTATAGGATAATAAATGGAGAGTGGCTGAATTTTATAAGAATGATAACATATCTGGAGAGACCTAAATACTGATAATGAACTAGCTATGTGGAGATATAGAAAAAATGTGTTCCAGAGCAGTACTCAGGCAGTGAGACAAGACTAAGATTGATGTTTATGAGGAACAGGAGGGTGACCAATGTACTTGTAGTTAAAGAAAGGAGGGAAAAATTACAATAAGAAGTAATTGGAGATATTTGCAGGACTGTGTGCTGTCATGAGAGATGGCTAGGAATTTTTATTCTAAGTACATGAGAAGACATAAGGGTGTTTTAAAAGCAGAGGAGTGTAAAGATGTGATTTGTGATTTTAGAAAGTTGCTTCCACCTGCTATGCAGAGTACGAATGAACTTTGACAGACAAAAATGGAAGCAAGAAGATCATTTAATGGAAACCTTTCAAAGCAATTAATAGTGGAGGAAAAGTGACTCCTTTTGCCTCTCAAATCAAATATGTTTCTACATTTGTATGTGACACCACCATCCTTTTATATATCTGAATAGAAATTACAAAGTTATATTCTCTGACCAATCATTAAATATTTACCAAGTTCTGCTAATTCTCTATGATGCTATTGATAGTGCAGCTTGTCCTTCTATCTTGTTGTCTCGACCTTCATTTATGCTGTGTTAACCTCATTGTGTCTCCTATTCTCCATTGTCTCCTCATCTTTTAAAAAATATATCTGATCATTTTATTTTCTTCTGCAGAATTTTTTCATTGTTCATTCCCTATCCCTTAGATAAACTTCAAATTATTAAGGCATTCAAGGAACCTAATGCATTTATCATAAGAAGTGAGAGTTCCACATGTTAATTATATGAAAGAGTATTGAAGGAGTGATTATGCGATGTAGGGATGAATTTTATTTAACTTAAGGAATTCAGCATTGTGAGAGGCTATGGCATTGGGAGCATAATCTGCATTAATATTAGATTGCTTTGGGACTATATACATGAATGATAAGTAAATAAGAGAGCTTAGAATATGAGCCTCATTTTATATGAGCATTTCTTCCTTACCTAGCCATGATGACCTTCAAGATTCAGGAAGTCCAGAACATGGCTAGGACAGGGAGAAGCCCTTGCTCTTTTATTTCCATGCTAAGTAATTGTTATAATCTAATCCTTACGATTACATCAGGAATCTGGGACAATTTCCAATGTGAGCTCCTTTGTACTCTTCTGAACAATGAGGATGATAATTACCAGGTCCACTTCACAGGATTACATTTATAGGATTTATAAATGTTATAATGATTATATTATGAGATGAATGTAGTAGTTATAACTAATAAAGCTCAGCATTAATATAGGATATTATTATTGCTGATGCTATTATTATTATTGATAGGACAGGTAGGAACAGTAGCTTCTGAAGGTGATAATTAGATATTGTGGCATATTTATTGCCTCTTGATTGATTGGGACAATGGTTAATGACTTCCTGAAGAAATTTTTGCTTCCCTTTTACACAGGGCATGATTTATAACTAGACTTATTAGATTGACATTGAAGACTAAAAAATGCAGGTGAAATATCAGAAGAAATTTATTTATCAGGAAATTGCTTCAACTTTAGAATCCCTTTTTTTTTTTTTTTTTTTTTTTGACAGTCTCACTGTGTTGCCTGGGCTAGAGTGCCGTGGCATCATCCTAGCTCATAGCAACCTCAAACTCCTGGGATCAAGCAATCCTTCTGCCTCAGCCTCCTGAGTAGCTGGGACTACAGGAATGCGCCACCATGCCCGGCTAATTTTTTCTGTATATTTTAGTTGTCCGATTAATTTCTTTCTATTTTTAGTAGAGACAGGGTCTCGCTTTTGCTGAGGCTGGTTTCAAACTCCTGAGCTCAAATAATCCGCCCGCCTCAGCCTTCCAGAATGCTAGGATTACAGGCGTGAGCCACCGTGCCAGCCTTAGAATCCCTTTTGAATGGGAAAATCACAGAATCACTTTTCCTTGAGTTTTGTTGTTGTTAGTTTTGTTGTGTTTTGAGAAAAATAAGGGCAAGCGTCATGTACTCAGGGTACAGAAACAGTGAGATGGCTAAGAGATTGTAATTGAATAGTAAGTAGCCCCTGGAACTTCCCAACTCCTCAAACACACACACACACACACACACACACACACACACACACACACACACTTTCCTAATAGCCTCCTCAATACTATCTTATTTCCCAGAAATGAGAATCTAGGGAGTGATTTGACAGCCCTGGAAAGACCTCCAGGGTCTTGAACTCCTGGGAATAACCGTGTTTGTGGATCTGTGAAACTCCCACTGGCACAATAAGGAGAGGAATGCTGGAGAGGCTCAGGGCGTAAAAGTCCTCAAGTAGTGATGATGGTTTTTCCAGGTGAGCCTCCTGCTGCTTAAGAATCTTCTTCTTGCTGGGGTTCCTCTCAGCAAGCAGGTAAGTTTTAGAGTAAAACCAGAGGATACACTTTGTCTGTGGAGAGAATAGATTCAGATATTATTACTAGAGTCTCTAATTGACTTCCAGTCACTTCCTTCCGTGCACCTTTTCTTCCTTGTCTTTCCCCAACCCAAGCACCTGTGTCCTCTGAGTTGTTATCTTTCTCCCTTCCATCTGCTTTAAGGTGAGGATGTGAAGTCAACCACCTTCTTTAACATAATGGCATATAGGTGACCCCTGTCTAAGAGATGGGTAGGTATCTGATACTCTATCGTGAAGGCATTGTCTTTGAAGGTAGGAGGATCCCAATCACTGGAACTAAAGTAGGCAGAAGGTAACTGTCACCTATAGAATACTGCATGCATATCTCTATGTTGGTTAGACATTGAGTCTTTAAAATCCCTTCATCAAGAACATAGAATGATTGAAGTTTGGGAATGGTCCTTTTGACAGAAGCATTTGTGCCCTTATCATCTGGTGAGGGGTGTTTACAGTTAATCTCTGCATCAGGAGGGCTTTTACCCCTGTTTCCTCAGGTCCTCACACCCCATCACATGTCCCAGTATAATAAAGGGAAAAACTATTGTTTAAAGACCAGTCCCAGTCTGATTGTAGTATTCCCAAATGTCCTAGAATGCCTGGAAACCTGGAAGTTTTCCTGCTACTTATAGTAAATGAGTGTAGTAAATGAGTTGTTTTTTGTTTCTGCTATTCCTGCAATAGACAGATTGTATAATTTATTTTATTTTCCACCTGCTCCTTCAATCTAGGATCTATAATGAGGTCATATAACTTGTGGGAGCCTGGGAGCAGATAAAACACACTTACACAGTCGTTTTTCCCCTAAGTGTGGCCGTGTAGACAGCAGAGGGTCCAGACTAGAGAAGACTTTCAAAGGCAGAACTTGGGGTCAAAGACACAAGTCTCATAGAATAGACTTGCACTCCGCCTGTTTTCAAGATGCTCAGCAACACAGATAAATAATGAAGTCTGAGGACCCATGTCAGGGAGCAGGGGTCTTAGGCAGGAGACGCAGTTTTGACTTTGTATTCCCTAAGTGAGACCTCAAGCTCCCACTGCGCCTAGTTGTGATTTTCCTCAATGAGGCTATGCGTTGCCCCCCCCTCCCCTTTCCTCATCTGTTTTGCAACTAACAAGATGTTTGACTCAGGGAAACTTATTTTCCTTATCCATGCTTCAGGTTTTTTATTAGTAAAATGTAAAATAGATCAACTTTACCTTTGCCATTTTTTGAATTTGTTTTTTTTTATTCCTTTTCTCTTCTCTCCTCCCACCTTATTTTCTTCTCCCTTCTCTCACTTGCTCAACTTTTTCCTCATTCCTACTTTTATTAAAATTATTTGTGAAACTTAATAAGCAAATTTTCCCTCAGAATTCACTAAGACACACAAAAAAACTAAGACAACAGTTTATTGAAAGGATAGAAAGTGTACGTTGGCAATCTAATAGGCTACTTATTTGAACTAGCAGTCAGCTGTCTCAAGAGACAATATAAGATAAATCTTATGTCCTCCATAAGTGCAATGAAAGGAAATGGATATTTTACAGAAATAAATACGATACCCTGGCTAACACAGGAGGAAACATGATCAGAAATCTTCCAAAGAGGATTTTTTGGGAGATTTGGGAAAAAAACTTATAATATGGTGTTTGGAATAGTCATGAGAAGGCTCAGCCAAATATATATATATAGAGAGAGCCTGGGGGTGGGATGTTTGTTCCTTATAGAGCAGAAGGTAAATTGTTTAAAAGAAATTACAAAGTATACATAATTAAATGTGATCCTTTATGAAGGAAGAGAATCTATCAGTTTCTCTTTCAATGATTACAAAGAACTCCGACTAAAAAGCCCAAACAAACAAAAAACAAGAAAAAATAAACAAATATCCAATATCAATACTGAGAGTATGTGAATAGCAAAACTGTTTTATTCCAAGTAACCATAATCAGAAGAACACATTTTTCCTCATGGGCCTTTACAATTAATCCACACGCTGGTCCTGTGGAGTAGGAGTTGTTTTTGTCCACATATTACACATGTAGGGGCTATGCTGAAGACCGGGGGGAGTTGGGATCTAAAGATGGGATGTGTGGATGTGGAGTCTGCTTTAACACTACATTGCCTCTTAGTCAACTTGATTCCAATCAATTTATGAAAGGAACTGATAAGTGTCTTATGTTTGAGGGCTTTTCAAAGAGAGTGTGTTCTACCTGTGACTGGCAATCATGCCCAAAGTTGAGTGACTCCATCAAGGGGCCTTTACTGTTCTGGCACTATGAGCATACCTTCCAGATCTCCACCGAGGCCTCCATACTGACTTAATCAGGGTGTAACTTGATCACTGTGCCTTAGCAATAAGAGATTGCCAAATAATCCTGATCCTCAAAAAGTCTTTAGGTGAGCCCTGGATCTCTTACTTTCTTTTGGGTCATTCTAGAAAAGAATGGTTGTTGTTGCTTTCCCAGGTATAATTTACTTCCCCTTATACTAAGATTTCACTAATTTAGAAATGATAAACACATTTCATTTTACACGATTGAAGTGGTTGTCTGTGGTTCTTTGGTTGAGAATGACTCTAAGGCTACATCCAACCTCAGGGAGAGTGAAAAGGCACCATGCTCAAACAGAGGCATAGGCACGTGCTCTGGGTGTTTCCACCTCTGGCCTCCATACATGATCTGTCACCTTCATAAGAGTCCTGGGTATAGGGCATATATGATGGGTAGGGATGGCACCCTTTGTGGGTAATAAAATAATTCATATTTTATATTACTTCTGTATTTATATTAACTGGGTTATTATGTCCTCAGTCTCTGACTCAACAACTTGTAAGATATTGATTAGAAAGAGGGAAGAAAGGACAGGAGAGGCAGAGGATGTTTTACCTAATGGGTTAGCACTACAGTGTGTACTTTAAACTAAATATGACTTATTTTTACTTGGGTGAGTAATTTTCCCCCTGGTCAGTGGAAAGCTTCTCAACAGGACACACTGCGGAGCAGTAATTTCAGGGATTCCATCCTCTCTTAGACTTTTCCACCCCCTTATATGCACACCCATGTGGAAATAGAATGGCTCCATCCCTTGGGAAGTGAGAGTCTAACATATTGTTAATCTCTGTCACTGTATTTTTAGGACACCACTCATCAGGATCCCACAAGTTCCCTTCCCATGCTGACTTCATGCTGACATCATGGCAGATAACCACTCCCACTTCCAACATCTTTACTTTGTCTTAACTGGAATTCCAGGGCTTGAGCAAAGGTACTACTGGATGGCATTCCCACTGGGTGCTATATATGCCATTGCCCTCTTTGGCAATGGTATCATCATCTCTACCATCAAGTCTGAATCGTCCCTGCACATCCCCATGTACTACTTTCTGTGCATGCTGGCTTTGGCAGACATGGGGCTTGCACTTTGTACTTTGCCCTCTATGCTAGGCATATTTTGGTTTAACTACAAGTCCATTGCTTTTGATGCCTGTCTTGTTCAGATGTATTTCATCCACACCTTCTCAGCCATCGAGTCTGGTGTGCTGGTGGCGATGGCCTTTGATCGGGTTGTGGCAATCTGGAGCCCTCTTAGGTACAGCACCATCCTAACCAGTGGTGTGGTCTGCAAAACAGGAGTGGTCATCTTGTCAAGGGCAGTCTGTGTTGTCTTCCCTGTGCCTTTCCTTATCAAGCGGCTCCCCTTCTACCGCTCTAATATCTTGTCCCACTCCTTCTGCCTCCACCAAGATGTCATGCATCTTGCCTGTGCCAGCACCCGGGTCAACAGTCTATATGGCCTAATCGCTGTCATCTTCACCAAGGGTTCTGACTCCCTCTCCATCCTCCTCTCCTATGTGTTTATACTCCGAACAGTGATGGCTATAGCCTCAGGGGAAGGCCGGCTGAAGGCGCTCAACACCTGTGTTTCACACATTTGTGCTGTACTCATCTTCTACGTGCCACTCATTGGGGTGACTGTAATTCATCGCTTTGGAAAGCACCTGTCACCACTGACTCATGCCCTCATGGCAAATGCCTACCTTCTTGTACCTCCTGTGCTGAACCCCGTAGTCTATACTGTGAAGACCAAGGAAATACGGAGAAAGATCATCTGGATATTTGTTCAGACCAAGATTACTGTGGAAGGTTAGGGTTGGCCAATTTGAGAGAGGAAGAATCTGTTTTGTAAAAGCTCAACTATGACCAGGAGAAATAAAGATATATTTATTTATATATTCATATTTTACATTTTATGTGTGATTTGAATTGGGCAGAAAAAGATTTCCCTGCTCACAGAGAATACTTTCATTCCTTGTGTCAAATTGTCTTTTGCCTAATTCAGAAAGTGCAGCATCCATAAGAATTGTTTGATGTTTTGTCCTGTAACTACATATTTAAGGCATATAACAGTTGAAGGCAGGGAACATTACTAATTACATTTTTAAATAACTCTTTTGAACAGAAATAGACCATGAGTTTTTAATGCCCTTAAGTTCGTTAAATTAATTTAACATTCTAGTTCAAGAGTTAGGAGTGGCCTCCATGAGTGTAGTAGGAGAGAAACAAATTGTACTCATTAAATAATAAAAGAATACCTGGGGAGAATGCATTAAATTAATGCACATTTTACTAAATACATTTTATTAAAAAAATTATCAGTCAGAAAAATAAAAAGAATCAGAAAATCAAAAAAAATTCAGAATTAAGAATACAAATGTGTACAAATGAGCACGGGGCCGGCATTGCTGAACAAAGACTGAGGGTGAAAGTTCTTCCATATAAAAGCTATGTGATGCTGCATGTTCTCTTAATTTCTCTTACCATTGTTACGAAATTAAATTTAATCAAAAATTTAATAGTGCTGTGCAACTATAGGAAGTGTTCAAGAACATTGAATGTAAGAGAGTAAGAGAACTCATGTTTATGGACTATCCACTAAGTAAAAGATACAGTGCCAGATCTCTTATCTTATTTGATAATCACGGCACCCTAATGAGGGAAAGTGTTATGCACCATTTCCAAATGAATCTATTAATGCACAGAGCAACTGATTTGTTGGCCAAGGCTTAGCCAGGCAGATTTCCTAAAGAATGTTGAACACCATCTATCCCATAGGAGATAGATATATAGATGTGTTAGGCAAAAAGGTAGTGAAGAAACTCATAGGAGTGGCTTAAAGAATTATAATCAATTTTACTTGAAGACAAACTAAGTATAGGAAGCAGAAAAAACAAAGGTGCAGGTATATACTGAGCTACCAGTATCCGTTTACATGCTGGGAATGATTTTCCTAAAGTATTTATGGTTTGCTGAAATCTAACAGAATAGATTCTTTGAGACTTGAATGTCATTATCTGTGACTCAAACCGGTGACTATTTTAGAAGTTTGTAAGACTGACAAAATAAGATTTTGTGCACAAGAAAAGACTATTTCCATTTAAATACTGTTTACATGTATATGAAGCCTGATGGAATTTATTTCGATAGTTACTTTCTTAGATAAATTCATAAAAATAAACTTTATTATTCTTTTCTTAAATCTACAAGAAATAAAAACACATTTCAGGCACCTCAAAATAATATAAGCATAAAATATAATTTAACTCTTCTGGACTTTGTGGGGAGACTTGAGCTCTACCATGCCTGGAGGGCCTTGTTAAAAGTTAGCCAACTTTATCACAGCCCGAGTCTGGAGCAGGGAATACAACCCTAGAGCTGTTCCTGTTATTGTTAAGAGGCTAGACCTAGTGCTACTTTCTCCAATGTTGGGGGAAAGATCCTAGAAGCAGTGTAATGCAGACATCATTGTTAAGGGATGAACAAGACTCTTTGAGGACTTTTAGATCTTGGGTGTTTTCAACCACAGAGGATGCTTGAAATTTGGGTGATAAAATTTACAAGTATTCTAAATCATACTCCACGTCTTAGAGACAAATAGAAATGTTCCTCATAGTTGCTATCTTTGGTGCCTTAAGTACATAAAGGTGGCCTCAGAATCAAGCACAATGGTGAAAGAGTTTGTGTGTTTCCCCGTATCCCCTTTCTGTCTTCTTCACTGTCCCCTTTAAAGGTGAAGAAGGTATCTGCAGCAGTAGCAACACCTGAAGTATTAGTAATAGCTACAGTACCAACTACTAACCACAGTAACTAGTATTTTTGTGGATTAAGGTACTTTAAGATAAGGCTTACTTTTGTGAGCCTAATGTAATCACAAAGTCATTTAAACATGAAAGATGGAGGCACGGGCATCAGTATCAGAGTGATGTGATATAAGATAGACTTGACTCTTCATCATTGGCTTTGAAGGGATCCACCAGTCAAGAATGTAGGAAGCCTGTAGAAGCTGGAAAAGGTAAAGAAATGTTCTTCCCCATGATCTCCTGAAATACATCACTGCTGAAACCTTAATTTTATCTCAGAGAGACCCATTTCAGACTTCTGACTTCCAAAACAGTAGGATAATAAATTTGTATTATTTTAAACCATCAAGTTTGTGGTGATTTGTTACAACAATAGCAATAAGAAAATAATATAGGGATTGACGTTGAAAATGAAAAAAAAAAGTGGGTTTTGTGCACTGATAGAAACGCTTCTAAACTCACCTCCTAATTCTTTCCATTTGAATTCATCCTTAGACTCTAGGCAGTCACCTCAGGTGGAAACCATTGTCTATTGTTCAAAATGCGATGTCCACTGTTTTATAAACAAAGAGGTATAACTTTAGAAAATAGAAATCACTATTTAGAGGTGGAAAGAGACACAGGCAATTCAAAATGATGTATGGTCCTAAAATGCATTGCAACAGGCTTTAGGATGTGATGTTATCCCATTTATGTGTCTATAATATATTTTCATAGATAAGCATCACACATCAGTGGGCATTTGAAAAATGCACACATAGATGTTTGGGCATGGATGTGTATCCACTTTCACGTGTGTGTGCACTTCCATATAAACCTACACAGATAGATGTGTATGCACACAGAGATATGCATATTCACAACTCTACACAGCAATGGAAATAAATTCACACATCTCTAAATACTTGTGCACACACTTTATTACTCAAATGTTGACACATTCACTATTATGACTTGTATAATGACTTAGATAATTTTTAACACACTTACAATCTCATAGTATTACATGTATTTAGATCCATATAACTTTATCTGCACACCGTATATTCATATATACACGAAAACTACGTGTAGAGTCAAATTCAGACCATAAGGCCAGGCGTGGTGGCTCATGCCTGTAATCCTAGCACTCTGGGAGGCTGAGGCAGGTGGATCGCTCAAGGTCAGGAGTTCGAGACCAGCCTGAGCAAGAGCGAGATCCCGTTTCTACTAAAAAAAATAGAAAGAAATGATCTGGACAACTAAAAATATATATAACAAATTAGCCGGGCATGGTGGCGCATGTCTGTAGTCCCAGCTACTTGGGAGGCTGAGGCAGAAGGATCGCTTGAGCCCAGGAGTCTGAGGTTGCTGTGAGCTAGGCTGACGCCACAGCACTCTAGCCTGGGCAACAGAGCAAGACTCTGTCTCAAAAAAAAAAAAAAAAGAGTAGATAAGGAATTGGATTATAAACCTGTACTATTATCATCATGGTCATCATGATCTCATTCTGTGGATGAGGAAAGTAAAGCCCAGAGAGGTTAAGTAACTTGCCTGAGGCTACACAGCAAAGCACAAGAGGGATTGAAACCAGGTCTTTCTGACCACTTTCTGTGCTCCTAACACAGATCTGGGTCTCCCTGGGGCTGGGGAGGTCCCAGCTGACATCAGGGTCTCAGAGCAGCATGGTTCTCTGGTAAGTGGATGAGCAGAAATTCTTCAGGAAAGAACAAACCCAGTATCCCTGCCCTCACAGGGTGCAACAATAAATAAATTTTTAAAATTAGGAAGTGGTAAATTCTGTGATCAAAATAATTCAGGAAGATATGAAAAAAATCCCTGTGAGGTAAATCCTAAAATTAACACATACATGAATGTAAGCTTTCTCCCATCCCCTAGAAAAGTACAGAAATATTTAACAGCGATCACTCTGGGGGAGAGAAGAGGCTGGAGGTTGGGGAGAGGAAGACTTTTTCTTCATTTCGCACCTTTCTGTAACTTTTGTATTGTCTTACCGCATGTGCGTCCCTTTTTGTAATATTTTTTTAAATGACAACTAAGTGTAGCTGGTGGAAAGATTTTGGCCACGTTTTGTTTCTTTTCCCCATTCTTTTCTGATTTTTCATTTCTTTTAAACAAATACAAAAGAGGAAGCTACAATTATCATTTTCATTCTGCCGCAGCTAGAGAAGGATCTCACTTGCCAGAGATCTGGGCAATAGAAGACACCCACAGCACAAGTGCTCAGGGCTCAGCAATTTTTTTATAAGAATGTTGAGCATTTGGAGTGGGGCATGGTGGTTTACGCCTGTAATCCCAGTACATTGGGAAGCCGAGACGGGAGGATCGCTTGAGGCCGGGAGTTCGAGGCTGCAGTGAGCTAAGACGACGCGACTGCCCTCCAGCCGGGGCGACAGAGGGAGACCCTGTCTTTAAGAAAAAAAAAGAACGTTGAACATTTGGGATTTTCATTTCTAGGATAATCCTCCCTTCCCACCACCACCACCACCACCAACAAAAACAACAAAAAACATAAAAACCTTTAATTAACTACAAAACTCAAATGTCTCATTTGGGAGGTCGCCACTTGGAAGACATTGTCATGACTCTCAGATTTGAGATTCTTAAGGCAGCATTCCTGAAACCTGGGTGTTCTTGGGATTTTTAGCTTTAGGCCTCTACAAAGCAGCTTTTCAGGGAAGCTGGCTTGGAGGATGAGGCGGAAAGAAGGCATAAAAGGGGCGAAGAAGAGAGGCTGCCCGCCCCCGCCCTCCGCGGCGCCCCCACCCCTGCGTCTCCTCCAGCGTCTGCGTGGGCCCCGCGGCGCCAGCGCACGCTCCAGCCGGGGAACGCGTCCCGTGTTGCCATGGAGACCACTGGTCTCTCCTCTCTCCTCCCCTCTCCCCTCTCCCCTCTCTCCTCTCTCCTCCTCTCTCCTCTCTCTCTTCCCCCACCCCCACCAGAAACCAAGCAAGAGGGAGGGGCGGGGCGGCGGGAGGCCCCGGGGGCTGAGCAGGGCTCTGCGCTGGCTGCTAGCGAGAAGCCCAGCGACACTGCTCTGCAAGAGAAAAACAACCCGAATAAGCCAATAATTGTGCAAAGGACTCGCTGCGACCTTAACCGCCCTCCTGCCTCACGCGTCTTTCTTTTTCTCACTCTCCTCTCCCTTCCCTGTTTCCCCAAACATCTGCCTTGCTCCTTGGTGAGTGAAATGAAATCAAACGCCATGAGTTAAATAGAGTCACGCGTGTTCATTTTGATACTGCGCCGGTGTTAGTCATTACCGTACCTGAGTTTGGTGGGGTTTTAAAAAATTCTCTTTTGCAGCTGTATTTCATTGTCATGGGTTTCCTTTGTAACCCAATAGATGTAAGTCTGTGCTTTGAAAAGCTTTGTTCTGAAAAGGGATGGTGACAGAGGGTTAAGGGTTAAGGATGCCGGGCTAGAGAGCCCTGGAGCAGGTAGGTGGGGGTAACGTGGGGAGGAAGCTGGGGAGACTCTCTGAGAAGGTGACATGCCAGCAGGGGCCTGAGGAAAGTGAGAGGGACTGCTGAGAGAAGGTGGGGGATGTCTGTGGTGGGGCCTAAAGACTCTTGGTTTTATTTAACTTATTTTCATTACCCTTTTTTTTTTTGGAAACAGAATCTGCCTCTGTCGCCTGGGCTAGAGTGCAGTGGCGTCATCATACACTAGCTCATTGCAACCTCAAACTCCTGGGCTCAAGTGATCCTCCTGCCTCAGCCTCCCAAATAGCTGGGACTAGAGGTGTGCGCCACCAGGCCTGGCTAATTTTTCTAGTTTTTGTAGAAATGAGATCTTGCTCTTGCTCAGGGTGGTCTCGAACTCCTGGCCTCAAACAATCCTCCCGTCCCTATCTCTCAGAGTGCTAGGATTCCAGGGCTGAGCCACGGGGCCCCACCTAATTAGCATTTTTGATTGCTAAAAATCCAAGCAACCCAAAAGGATGTAGAGTGAAAAGGTGCATGTCTCTCCCACCTCTGGGGGGGGGGGCCTCAGTCCTCTTCCCCAGAAACAGCCACTGTTGGTAGCACTTGTACTTGTGACTAGCATGTGTACACATCTAGACTCCGGTTTACACACAAAAGTCAGACTGTTTTAGATTCAAATCCAGGTTCAACCATTTCCTGGCTGTGACCTAGAGCAAGTGATTTTACTTCCTTGGACCTCAGTTTCCTCAGCTGTACAATGGGAATGATGCTCGTATTTCCTGTCTTACGGTATAGTGAGGATTTCATGAGTCCATTCATAGAAAGCACTTGGAATGGTGCCTACTATATAGGAAGTACTCCATAAAATTTACCTATCCTTAGCCAACGCATTCTTTTTTTTATAGCTGCATAGTATTTCACTATCACGGACTATAAAATAGATAAGTCCCTATTGATGAACATGTAGGTTCATTTATCCACTCAAAAATATGCATTGAGCACAGACCGTGTGCCAAGCACCACGCTAGGGACTGGTGCTATAAGGCCCTGGTACCAAGATCTCCACCCACGCGGATGGGCATATAGGTAGGAATTGCTGGTACCCACAGCCGCGGGAATTTAAAATGGTAACATGTAGTTCCAATGGCTCTCAAAAGGTCTACTCCGTTAGCACCCCCACCTCCAGGGTTTGGCGGGAACCCACACATTTAGGATGGCAGGTTTGGGAACCGCTGCCTTTTGGGAAAGGCGCTGACGTGGGCCCCAGCGGCTGCGCTAGGCGCGGTGGCCCCAGCTAGGCCCGCGGCGCGGCCACACCCCTGTGGGGGAGGGGAGGGAGGCCGCCCGAAGGGAGTGGACAGCCCCCGTGTCAGTCTTCCCGAGTCCGGAGTGTAAGATGAGACGGGGAAGGTGGGCCTCACCCCGGGGGAGGGCGAGGAGGAACTTCCTGCCCATGCGCTGCAGCGCAGAGGGCGCGCGGGCTGGCCGGCGGGAGGCGCGGCCAGGTCGGCCTGGAGCTGGGTGGCGGCCTGCCTGGGGGCGGGAGACCCTACGGGAGGGCTGGGCTGCGGCCTCCCAGCGCCTCGGCCATATTGAATAGCCACGGCCGAGCCCTCTTTGTCTGCGAAGTCCTCTCCGAAGATCCAGCCGCGTCCCTGGTGCCTGGGGCAGGAACAGCCGCGGGCAGTCCGTGCGCCCCAACTTGGAGTTGGGACACCACGTTTCCAGCTTGGAGTGGGCTTTGAGCCTGGGGACTGACCTCACCCCGGCTCACGTAAACATCCCAGGAATTGAATCCCACAAGTCCTTGTGGGGACCCGGACTTGGTCAAGATTGGACTTGTTGCAGGGGGAGACGTTGGGAGGAGTTGGCTCATCCCTGGCTGGAGAGGTGAGACTCTCCGGTCATCCATTGCTGGGACACCCCTTCCTCACCGCCGGCCCCGCACCTCCTCCCCCCGCAAGACTAAGGGCTACGGGTTCGTTTGGGCTCATTGCCCCTCACCCCAGATACCACCCTGGAGATCTTAAAGACTCTCGAGAAAAGCCATGTGGGGGGCTGGTTCCCCTGGGGTTTCCTCCCGTCCCCCGACTGCCTGATCCTTTGGAGCGTCCCTGATGTCTGCAAAGATGTGGATTTGGACGTCCTCGTGGAAGCCTTAAAGCCCGTGGGGACCTTTAAGAAGATCGGCAAGGTGTTCCGCAAGGAGGAGGACTCCACGGTGGGAATGCTGCAGATCGGGGAGGATGTTGATTATTTGCTCATCCCCCGCGAGGTCAGGCTGGCCGGCGGCGTCTGGAGGGTCATCTCCAAGCCTGCCACCAAAGAAGCAGAATTTCGGGAGCGGCTGATCCAATTTCTGGAAGAAGAGGGCCGCACCCTGGAGGACGTGGCCCGCATCATCGAGAAGAGCACCCCCCACCCGCCCCAGCCCCCGAAAAAGCCCAAGGAGCCCCGAGTGAGGAGGAGAGTCCAGCAGATGGTGACTCCTCCGCCCCGCCTGGTCGTGGGCACGTACGACAGCAGCAACGCTAGCGACAGCGAGTTCAGCGACTTCGAGACCTCCAGAGCCAAGGGCAGCAAAGGCTCGAGGCCGGGCAAGAAGGTGCGCAAAATGCCCGTCAGTTACTTGGGCAGCAAATTCCTCGGAAGCGACCTGGAGAGTGAGGATGATGAGGAACTGGTCGAGGCCTTCCTCCGGCGAGGGGAGAAGAAGCCCAGCGCGCCTCCTGCGCGCCGCCGCGTCAACCTGCCAGTGCCGATGTTTGAGGACAACCTGGGGCCCCAGATGTCCAAGGCAGACAGGTGGCGAGAGTATGTCAGCCAGGTGTCCTGGGGGAGGCTGAAGCGGAGGGTGAAGGGTTGGGCCCCGAGGTCTGGCCCGGGGACGGGCGACGCCCAGCAGGCCTCGACCGCAGTGGAGAGAAGTGGGGCGTCGCTGCCGGGCAGCACCAGCCGCGGGGATAACGTGGGAAACGCGGCAGATGGGCGCGTGCCCGAGACCGCCCCTCGAGCATGGAGACCCAAGATCAACTGGGCTTCCTTCCGCCGCCGCCGTAGGAAGGAGGAGGCAGCAGCCACGGTGCCGGTGCCAGGGGCAGACATCCCGGCAGACCAGGGGGCGGAGGCGGCAGATAACCAGAGGGCAGAGGCTGTAGGTGACCAGAGGGAAGGGGCCCCAGCTGTCCAGGGAGCAGAGGCTGCAGATAATCAGAGGGAAGAGGCGGTGGCTGACCAGGCTGACCAGGGAGCGGAGGCCCTGAATGCCCAAAGGGCAGAGTCTGCACCTAATCAGGGGGCGGGGGCCCTGGGTACCCAGGAAGTTGAAGCTTCAGCTGCCCAGGGGGCCACAGGGGCGGCCCCAGGAGCTAGGGCCCGGAAACAGGTCAAGACAGTGAGGTTCCAGACCCCTGGACGCTTTTCATGGTTTCGCAAGCACCGGAGAGCCTTCTGGCACACTCCCCGGTTGCCAACGCTGCCCAAGAGAGTCCCCAGGGCAGGCGAGGCCAGGAGCCTCAGGGTGCTCAGGGCGGAGGCCAGAGCCGAAGCGGAGCAGGGAGAGCAGGGAGAGGGGGAAGACCAGCTGTGAGGTGAGGGCCTGGTCCGCAGAGTGACACCCCAGTGTCCCCTGCTTGGAAGATGGTGCTCTCTGCTTCCCTGCTTGAAAATGGAGGTGGAGAAAGGGGCAGAGAGTGCCTCCGACATGGCCACCTAACAACCCTCTTTCCTTGTGAAAGTTTTCTCTCTCATGCATTGATTTTTTTAAAAAAAATACTGACTCCTTGCAGCAATCCAAAAAATGTAAATAAAGAAATCGATACAATGGGCTTGCATCGCCTATGACTTTAACTTCCTCAAATGCAACTCTAGGTGCTCGGCTTGAAAAAGGACAAGAGGCAGAGCAGGGGAGAAATTCCTCTTCCTGTCTACCTTTTGCCTGCACTCTTAACCTTGACTGTCTCCTTGTACTTAAAAAGAGGGCTCAAGCCAACATGCAAATAAAATGTATACGAATTGATTTCTTGGCTTTGAACTTGGCAACTGACAATGCTCTAGGGTAACTTGGCCGTTGCTGTCGGTGATGGGGACCCGTGTGTTTATGTTGTCACTTTGCTTGCCATCGCTTTGCCCTCGGCTCTGCTGGTTTGGAGGGTATAGGGATCACGGTTTGCAACACTTCACCCTGGTCTTGGTTGCAAGGTACAGAAAAATCGTCTGGGAAACGCATTCAAACTCAGACTGAGGCCTTGGCACCAGAGATGTGGCTTTGCTAGAGCTGTCTGCGTGTCCCTGGAACCTGTTTGGATCGAGCCCCACAAACATCTGGGCAGCCTGGCCACTGGACACATTGGAAAATCATTGCGACAGGAGCAGACCCCAAAGGGAGGTTGTGCCGTAGTGTGCCATAATTGCCTGTAACTGGGAGAAATGGGGTTGTTAAGGCCTTGCGGAGGCTAGGAGGAAGCTGGGGGTGTCTGTCTGTATGGCCTTGTGCCCCTCCTCCACCCCCAGCAGTGAAAAACAGACAGCAAGAGAGCACACCCCAGCCTCACTGAGGGCGGGAGAAAAGGGACTTCACCAAGGTGAGTGGTCCAAAGGCCAGTTCTGTCTTCCTGTCTGGCTGCACGCCTGGCCTAAGTTTCTTCATTTTTTCCCCTTGGAACTAAAGAATTCTACCCTGCCACCCCTCTTTCTTTTTCGCCTTCCCTGTTCTTTTCTGCATGGAGTGGCTACTGATCGCCCTGTGGCCTTGCTCTTGGTGGTGGACACTCGGCTGTTTAGTTCGTGGCTCACAGCCTGGCAGAAAGAGGCCCCAGCGGGGTTTGGAAGAAGGACTAGGTGTGGATCCCACCTGGGGCTGGGGGTGGACTTGGCAGGTGTCGGGAGGAAGAGCCAGGCTGGCTGGGGAGGTTTCGGAGCGACTGAGGCATGCTTTCCATACCAAGCTGGAGGTGATGGCGGGGGCTGTCCTTTGCTGCTGCCCACATTGGACGGCAGAGGACTCATGACCTCGGAGGACCGGGCCTGCTTGGGGAGCTGGAAAGTGAAAGGGAACAGCAAAGACAAAGACCCCTGGAGAAACTCCAAGACAGGGACAAAATCGGGGGCCGGGAGGGGCAGACAGCTAGTGTGTAATAAACTCTTACCTGTAGCCCGACAGTGTGTCTCTGCTCTTCCTTCCTGCAGGGCCCAGAGTTCATGGGGACTTGGGGGGAACATTGGGGTCTGTGGGAGGGAAAGGGGTGTGGACCCCGAAAAAGAGGCGAGATGGATGTAACAGGGAGCTGTGTGGATTTCAGACATCAGCCACCCTGGGCAACACGGGGTCACACCCGCTCACTGCCACGCCTGCGTATGCACACACACACCCCCAGACCCAGACATGCAGACACAGCGCACACCACAAACACACACGGACACACACACACACGCATGCCCCAAACACAGGCCCGACTGGCAGACCCGCACTCACAGACATGTACACACAGATACACGGACACACGCACACAGTGCCCACACATGTGCTTACAGACACACAGAGCCTGTGCTCCTACATACACACAAAGCCCCCCACCCACGTTCACGGACTCACACATACACGGCCATACTTACAAATTTCAGCATTAATCCCCACTCACAGGACACATGCACACGCTGCCGGACACTGTCACATACGTCCTTGTGCTCAGCCACATGTGCGCACACATCCGATCACATAGAACCTCGAGAGCCAGTCACAGACACACAAGTACTTGCAAAACACACCTTTTCACACCCTCCCCTTGGGGCTTATTGTTATAGCCCCTCTGAGTAGCCTGGAGACTTTGGGCAAATGCGTCCCCACTGAATCTCAGTCTGTCCCTCCCTCCAATGGACACAACCTTCTCTGCAGTCCTGTCCCCTCCGAGGCCCACGGTGTGACAGGAGAAGAGGACACAGTTGGGGACTGGGTGAGGAGGGGCTTGGAGTCCAGCTGCCTGGCTTCCCCCAGCACCGCCCTTGCAAGCTGCGTGACCTTGGGCTGGCTACTTAACCTCTCGGTGCCTCCGCTTACTCATCTGGAGGAGGGTCATGGCAGAGCTTTCCTCCCAGCATGGCTCAGGGGACTGAAGGGGGTGTGATGTGCTCCAGCTCAAACCAGTCCCAACAGACGTCACCTTCTCTTATTCCTGCCTTATGTCAGCTGGGCCAGTTGTTCACAGCACACGTCAGCCCTAATGGGACCCTAGGGCAGCGGTTCCCAGTCCTGGCCACCCCTGGAATGACCTGGAGCCTGTGCCCAGCGCGCACGCGCAATGGTGCAGGGGACAGCTGGCGCATCCATAGTTCCTAAAGCTTTTGGGTGATTCCAAGGTGCAGCCGGGGCTGACAACCGCGACCCTACGGGTCTTATAGAAATAATCAGACCCCACAGCAGTGGCTCTCAAACCGGTCGCACATCACCACCACCTGGAGGGCCTCGGAAAACACAGATCGCTTGGCCCCACCTCCAGGGTGGGTGCGGGGGCGGGAATATGTATCTAGTTCCCAGGAGACGTTGGTGCAGCCGGTCTCAGGCCCTTACTTTGAGAACCTGCAGCAAGGTCCACTTTCCGCAGCCTGGCGCTCAAAGGCCGAGTGGAGCTTTGGCGCTTTTAAGGCACCGGGCCCGTGTCCAGAGCACGCCAAGGCCTAGGGCGCCTCCTGGTGGTTATGTGGGGCTCTGCAGCTCTTGTCCGCAGCCCTGGATGAGGGAGAACACAGCACCCTGTGCAAGGGGCGGGGCCTGCACTGGGGAAGGCGGAGCCTTGGTGGACACAAGGCCTTGGGAACCCGATGGGGGCGGGGATGTGTCATTTTATGTCCCTGGGACCCTGACTTCTCCCTCCTTCCAGCTTCTGATCACATCTCGAGGAGTCTCCAGGCGCCCTGTCCCGGTCTGAGCAGGCCGTGGGGCCAGAACGAGTTCGGGGTTGAGGTCCCGGGCCAGGGCACGCTCTGTCACCGTCCACATGCCTCGTCCCCACCGACCTCTGCACGCCCATTTCAAGGCGTCCTCACTTTTAAACTCCAGTCATGTGGAAATCCAACTAGACAGCGCCACTCGGAGGCAGGTGGCCTGTTTTGGAGACACTGTGTCCCCTAGGCCCAGCGCTGAGCCCGACATGAGAGGGGCCGGCGATCACCGTTAATACGCCCCCATTATCACAGCCCTGGCTCTTCCCACCTCCTGTCCTGCGCGTCCCTTCCGCCTCCTTCCGCCGCACCCCTTGGCCTCCTCAGGTGTCGCTCACGTGTCCCCGTCTCAGTGAGGGCTTCCCGGACCAACCTGCTGACGACCACTGCAAACCCTCTCCCACCCTGGCTTCCTCGGGCCCTGCGCTGCCAGACTTTTCTCCCCCCACCCGTCCTCGCTGCCTAACGCGCCGATCGTGTCCTCACGTGTTTGTCCCCTGCCTGCCCCGCCACACGGACGCTCCGGAGGGTCCTATTTCCCGCACCTACAATGGGACCTGGAGCTCACGGGCCCCGGATGAGTCTCCCGATGGTGCGGACGGCGCTCAGGCCTCTTCCCGCCAGTGCTTCTCTCCCACGAGGGGGCGGCCGCTGCGTCCTCAGTCCCGGCGCCCACGGCCGATCCAGGCTCCGCTCGGGGACCACGCTGCCCCCGTCGGCCATGCTCGTCTCCTCTGCGCGCTCAGGGCCTTCACGTAGCTGCCCCTGAGACCTCAAACGCTCCTTCCCGCACCCCCTCGGCCCACTCCCTCCAGGGGGCGTATCTTTCCAGCACATTCTTCGCCAGGCGCACCTGGGGTCTGGCTCACCCAGTCCGCGTGGTTCACTCCGTCCGTTAGTCATTCAACAGACGTCAACTGAGCAGCCGTCGCATGCCAGGCTCGGTGCCGGTGCTGGGAGCAAGACAGGCCACACTCCGTCCTCAGGGAGCTGCATCTGAGCGGCTCCGCTGCCTCTCCCCTCCACGCCCACCTGTCCCTTTTCGGGTAGGACCCCTCAGCCACCGCCCCAGAATCCTGACCCAGGGGCTGCTGCTGCTGCAGCCGATGGGGCACAGGCGGGAGGTGGAAAGCGCGGGGGAGGAGACGTTATCCGGGGG
>CAUYSK010047552.1:0-35492 GCA_963575035.1 Avahi laniger | reverse complement strand
CTAGTTATCATGCTTAGCAGAGGTTAAAAGAAAACATTGATTATACTTATTATCTTTTCTTGGATTCTCTAGAAAATTGCCTGAAGTGAAACAATCATGCTCACTCTTCATGGGGGAAGTCATACAGTCCCAGGGAGGCGAGAGTGAGGGAGTGAGCCAGGAAAGGGGCAAAAGCAAACACAAGATGGTGACATTACTGAGCTGGCCACAGCTTCAACAGAAAATACAGCTGGTTGTTTGTTCACATAGGGACATTCCCAGAAAGGGCGTATGGAAATCCCATGACGGGGGAAAGAAAGAAGAATTTGGCTGTCTAGGGCAGGTGTACAGGGTGAACGGGCAGCACACCTGCCTGCAGTTTGCAACCTGCAGGTCCAGCCAGGCAAGCCAGTGAGATGCATGGGGCCTGGGTGATTCCGTGGCCCTCTGTGCCTCAGTGGTCCCAGGGAAGCTCTGGGGAGACAGGCAACAGGCATGAGGGGACTAGGACAGATTGCTGTAGCAGGCTGGCTGACCAAGCTGTGGACATGCTCTCTGTCATAAAGACAGTGATGAAGAGCTCAACGAGACCCTTTCCAGGAAAGATGAACACTTCTCTGTGGCCTGTCAGGTTGGTGCCAGGCAGTTTTCCTAGAGGGCCACCAGGAGCACGCAGCAGAAGACCGAGCAAATGACTGACGGGGAGGAGGCATAACTAGGCCCGCGCTCCTCTTCCAGCTCAGGGCCTCCTGTTCACGCCACTTACGGGTCGTGTTCTCTCAGCTTTGACAGCCTGTGGCCCAGCAGAAGGAGCCTAGACTTTAAATCCCAATCTTGCCACTAGCAGTGTATCCTTATACAACTTCAAATCTCTGAGCGTCAGTTTCTCCATCTGCGTTATGAAGAGAGTAACGTCTACCTCATAAGAGAGTTATAGTGACTCAGTGACCCCTCGTGTGGAAAGTGCGTAATCCAGTGCAAGGTGTGGAGGAGGCGTGGAAGTGATTAGCGCTAGAGTTGCAGCCCCATGCAGCTGTGCTTTTTCTTCGTGCATGTGTCATGCTGGGTAGCTGTGTGTGATTCCCTTAAAAAAAGTGCAAGTATCGGTGATATACAGAATTAATTTTTTGCTTAAAAACGTCATTGGTCTGTACCTTCCTTGCCTTCAGAACACCTGACTATTTCACCCAGGTAATTCACCATTTTAGCAGACCAGTATTACATATTTGTATGAGACATTCTCCGCCCTGTGATATCAGTTCCAGGTATCTGTAGTACTACTGGAATTTTTTTCCTTTTCATAGACCAAAAAGAGTCTTGGCAGTCAGTACCATTGTAGATGTACCCAGCCATTCCGTTCCATTTCATATCTGAGCTGTCATAGATTTACAGTGCTGCAACTCCTTTTCATTTTTTTACTTTTCTATCAAGTGTATGTGGATGCATTTGTGGCAATTTGTAGCATCGAAAGTTCTAGGGAGGTGATGAAGAGTATCTGTCATGGTTCAGCTCAGTTAAGTTGGGTGGTACTGCCAGAATGTTGCTTGCTCAGTGTGCTCAATTGGCAACCACACAATCAAGTGGCTGTTCTTTGAGCAGGTTCAGCACATTTGAGAAGAAGGACTAACTGGAAGCAACACCTTTTTCTGAGTGTGGCTAGTCTTTCCAAGAAAAGACAGTGAATTTTGGTTTCACACAGTATAGTGAGCTCAATCCTATCTAGGGACGAAGTAAGTAGCTCATTTTCTTTTTTGCAGTAGATGGCGGTCCATAATACCATTGCATATTTTGGGAGGGTCTGTCATAAAGGTGGCTGATTTTTCAGAGCTGGGAATAGGCAAGTGGCCTTTAAGCCTTTTCTTCCTGACCCCTTCTCATGCTTGAGCTGCTCTGCTGCCCAGAGTTCATCCAAATTGTGTAGAAACTAAACAGCCGATGTGCTAGCTTAATCTCACAGGACTGATGCACAAACAGTTTAGAAAATCAAGGCAACAAGGAGGAGAGGATGAGTAAATTCACACTTGATGGGTACAGTGCACGCTGTCTGTGGGATGGGCACTCTTGTAGCTTTGACTTGGGCAGTGCAAAGGCAATTTATGTGACCAACGCATTTGTACCCCTTTGATATTCTGAAATAAAAAATAAAACAATTCAATTGATCAAAAAATAAAATCAAATCTGTAGTGCTTCGAAAAAAAATCAAGGCAATAAATGAAAGACATTGGATTCTTGCTTGGCCGTTTTCATAAATATATGCTTAGGCTGTTAATATTTCTGAAAATGATTTATCCAAGACTTTTTACTTCCAATAATAAGTAGGGCTTTTAAAACAATAACAGCCATAATACTCATAACAATGTCTTATTTGTAAGTTATTTTAATTTTCAGAGGCTTTAATATCTGTTCTTTTCTTGGCATCAGCTATTGTATGTTCGTATTGAGGAGAATTTTGCCTGGTTGTCCCTGGGACAGACGATTTCTGCCAAAATTTAGTCCTGACCTAAAGGATATCTGGATTTCATGGTTCAGTGAGAAATCAGTTTTCACATCAAGAAAATTGCTTTGTTCCAGCTTAGGACAAAGGTGTACGAAAAATATTAAAAAATCATAATAATAATAATAAAGAAAATTGCTTTGTGGGTGAAAGCTGTGGTCTTTAAAATGAGAGTTTCTGTAAACCTTTAGGAATAAAGGTGGGATTAAACTAACTTTTTCATTATATAAAAGTTCCAGTTTCTTTATATTAATATATCATTTGCTCATCAAAAGACTCTACAACGGCTTTTGAGTAAAGATGGTGCATTGAACACATATATTAATTCATACTTTCATTCCCCCTGAAATAAAGTCAAGATGAAATTTTTTAAAAAAGCGTTCAGGTGGCACAAACCCTCCAGGACAAAAAGAGTGGAAGGGAAGACAAATCAACAAAATTCGGGAAGCTAGTGAGAAAAGTCAAGTTGCAGCCTGACTTAATGCAGAACCCTCTCCCCAGAAAGACTCAGAAATTGGCGCCACCTCTGGGCGTGAGGGTAACAGCGGGACTGACATGGGAGATGTGACTGAAAGACTGTTTCAAGAAGCAGCTAAGAGTCTTAGATCCCTTCCTAGTGCCATGAAGCCATGCAGTCACTGCTCCAGCACCCTGACACAAGCCTTGGTATCCGAGGGCTTCAGGCGAGGAGACACCTGCTCAGCTGAGGCTGGCGGCGCTGCACTGAAAACCAGAGCTATTAAAGGAACATTTACATACAGTGCTCTTCAATCCACACTTTCCTCCAGGCAGATTGAAAAATCCTGTTGTAAGAAATCTGACCAGGCCAAAAGAAAATATCTAAAAATATTGACAACGGGGCTCCGCCCTCCCCGGCCAAAACCTAGCCAGGTCACCCTGGAATGAAACCCAGAGTCAGCAAGTGCCTCCCAACTGACACACACACAGAGCCCCAATCTATAATTTAGTGCCCCACTCCTATATAGGAGTAAAACTACAAGGACCTGAGGAAGGTGTCTAACATGAAGGACAGACACCAAAACAAACATAAAGAACAAAATATATAAGAAAAGTAGAGGAAATAGAGTATTCAGGGAGAAGAACTAAAAAAAACCCAAAAACTATCTTTGATGCCATTAGAGAATTAAGAGAAAATATTGTGTACAAGACAAAAATAGGATACTATAAAAAGAAAATACTTAGAGAATAGAAAATATGCCCCCAAAATTTAAAAAAAAATGATAATCAGAAATGAAAAATGAAGGTAGAAATATAAACTAAGGATGGTTTTCCCTAATAGTAGAACACAAAGACCAAGAGTTTAAAATGCAAAATATAAAATGAGAGGAAGGTCTACCCTATGAAAAATGGGGAGAGGAGGAAATCATTAGAAAAATAATCCAAGAAAATGTCCTACCTGAAGGACAAGACTTTCCCAAACGTATGAGTTCTTTGAGAATCCAGAAGGATGCGTGAAAGCAGATCCTCAGTAAGTACATCTCTGTGAAAATTCAGACTAGTGGAGACAAAGAGACAATTCTACAACCTCCTGAAGAGAAAAATAAGACCATACACAGTGACCTAAGAATCAGAATGGCTTCAGGCTTCTCAATAACCACCTAGAATATGGGAAACGAGCATCGCCTTCCGAGTGGAAATTCTTTTCAACTTAGAATTCTATACTCAGCCAAAGTGTCAGTCAAATGTGAAGGTAGAATAAAGATATTTTTAACCATACTTAAAATACTCCCTCCCACATACCTTTCCCAGGGAACTCCTGGAGGTTATGCTCCACCAACATGAGTTATTAAATCAAGGAAGAAGAAAACACTGGATGTAAGAAAAGAAGATTCGACACAGGATAAAAGAGAAGGAATTTATGGGGCGCGAGGATGAACAGCCCCAGAATGGCAGCTGAGTGCCGGGTGTGGAGGCAGCCTGTCTTGTTGCAAAGTTCACAAGCCTCCAGGACGGAGGTCCTCAAGCAGATGAAACCGATAGAAGTCCCAATGTGTCCGAATATGTGGAACAATCATTCAGATAATTGGCTTGGAGTTTGGAATTATGTTAATAAGAAAACAAAACAAATGGAAAAATAAGACAATCAATTACTAACTCCAAGATAAACAAAAAGTTGTATAGAAGATGAAAAGTTAACATATATGGCCCAGTTATGAGTAATATGTGTATATACATATGTATACAGTTATATATAAAAACACGTAATACATAGACATATATGTATACATATATGTGTTTATATATACACTGTACACATATACGTGTATATGTACATAAGGAGTCAATTTGAAACTGTTCATACAGTGCTCCAAGTGATGCCCTGCAGAGATTAGACTTAAGTAGCACAGCCCAGGAGGACATGACTAGGGCAAGTGGGTAGAAGTGCCTTGGCAGCAAATTTCAGATGAATGGAAAAAGGAGTCCCTAAATTTTAAAGGTTTCTAATATTTGAGTGGGCATCACTCTTAAAAAGTTAACTTACCGTCACTAACAGAGCTAGTATTAGATGATCATCTGTCAGGGAAAATGGTAGAATATGGAGTGGAAAGTCTTGGACTTGAGTCAGCCACAGCTGGGCCGTAGCTTTGATTCTGCCACTTCATAACTGTGTCGTCTTGGGCAAAATATTCCACCTCTCTAAGTCTTAGTTTCCTCTTCCATAAAATGAGGATAATAACATTATCTACCTCATGGGGTGCTGTGATGTCTAATTGAGAAAAACTGCACATGAAACACTTATCATAGGGCTTGGCATATAGCAAGTGTTTGACCCATAGTCACTATTATTACTACTGTTATTAGAAGAAATTCGTACCTTGGAGGCAACCTTGAACTTGATGAAATCTAAAATAGTTTCCAGCTTATCTGGGATTGGGTGACGTGGGGAGGTATTGTCGTGTTGTTGGCAAATAATAACAATGCAATTGAAATGTCACCTGTGTGATATTTCAAATACAAGGTTTTGCTTTTTCTTTTTAAAGTTGCTCCAGAACAGCCTCAAAACGTATCTTGTATACAGAAGGGAGAGCAAGGCACCGTGGCCTGCACCTGGGACAGAGGACAAGACACCCACCTATACACTGAGTATACTTTACAGTGAGTGAGAGGCTGTGTTTTTGTTTTTTATTATTTCAGCATATTATGGGGGTACAGATGTTTAGGTTAGAGAGGCTGTGTTTTTGCAGCTGTTTTTGTAGGTCTTCTCTTAGATAATATTTAGAAATATCTGAGTTTTATTTTTACCAGAGAAAAGAAGCAATAGACACCTCCAAACAATTAGATATTTTTTAAAAAAATTCTAATGTTCATCGGTTAAAATTGGTTCGTTCATCTACAGCGTGAGACCTGATATGTAGGGTCAGAGTTCTAACTGAGAGTTCTCAGCAGAGCAGTAAAGGCCCGAGTTATGGGTGTTCTTTCCTGCTCTAGCAGGGTTAAACTGGCTACGTAACATCTCTTTTCTCTTTTGCAGCTACAGAGCCCTGGGATCACAATACATAAATAGACTCTTTCTTGTGGTAGTTTTCCATTAGCTTGGAGGAGTTTCTTTTTAAAGCACCATTGGCTGACCTGAAAGTACACCAGAAGAGAGCGTCTGGGAGATTCTGTTCCTTGGAGTAGATTCCATAATTGCATTAAAAATCCAGCTGATTTGCCCTGTGCCTGAGTGAGCAGGAGATGAGGGAAAGCAGGTAGCCACAGGATTCTGGTCTGGCCGGTGCTATACTGGGAATTGACACTTTTCTGCTGTGGATGCCAAGATGGCCATGGATCCTTTGGATGATGTTAGGAATTGCCCCAAGGAGCCAAGATGACAGCCACAGTTTGGGGAATTCTGGCAATACAGATATTGTTAGCTATCTATCTATTTGGACACTGAAAAAAAAAAAAATCTCAGTTCTACCAAAAAAGGGAGAGGGAAGTATGGTTCTATTTATGACCATAGAATATAAATATTCCCATGGCATATCCCTTAGTAATAAGACTGACCTTTAAAAACTGTCTAGAATTTTAAATATTTGAACATTTTGTTCTTTTGTACTAAAAGGAGAAAGTAGCACATAAAATATTTTGCTAAACACAATGGTGTTTTGTTTATAGGTTAAGTGGACCAAGAAATCTAACTTGGCAGAAGAAATGTAAAGATTATTATTGTGACCATTTGGACCTTGGAATCAACCTCACCCCTGAATCACCTGAATCCAGCTTCACAGCCAGGGTTACTGCCATCAATAGTCTTGGAAGTTCTTCTTCATTTCCATCCACATTCACAGTCTTGGACATAGGTACATTTTATTTCACTTTTTGTAGGTGTCATTCATTGGCACTTGGTAATTATTTTAAAAATCACCCAAATCTTTTTTGTGTGGTTGTTTCACGAGGGACAAAAGTTGATGGAAAGTGGCCAACAGGCATAGGCAAAATATAGAAGTTACTTTGAAGTGAAAGAAAGAGTGCATGATCCTAGAACTTTACACAGATAGCTGTACAAAATGGAATATTCAACATTACTCTGTATTGGAAAAAGGAATCCTTGGCTTCAAATCTCATCAAAAAACCAGCTGTCAGTGATATCATCTGACTGAAGAGAGGGTCAAGTGAAGTCATTCCAGAAGCTCAGTGTAGGCTCTTCTTGGAGGAGGTGTCCTTTTACCCCATGGCTATTCCCACTGTTCTGAGATAGGCTACCTGTGGACCTGGTAGGCTAGAGCAGCCAGGTGCAAATTATAAATAAATGCATCAAGTCACAAATGCATCTAGTGCTGAGAATACTTACCTCCACCCCTCTCATCAGCTTGGGAGCTGGTCCCAGCACATTTCTAAGCAAATATAACTGGCTCAGTTGAATAAGAGGCCAATGTCAGGCATCCCAAGTTCGAACCATCCCAGGTAGGCTTCTGGCCTGCCTGCTGTTCTAACCTCCCACGACGTGTCTCTCTTTTTGCTTCCCACAGCACCTCTTTGCATGCGCACTGCTAACAGTGGTCTGATCATAGTCATTAACTACTCAGTTTCCTACCACACTTCCCCTCACCCACTGCCCATCTCTTTACACAGACCACTCATCTCTAAGCCACCATCTTTCCCCCTGTTCCTTTTTTCCTCTGTGGCTCTGCCCCTTTGCTATGAATTTTCCCACCAACACTTCTCCTCCTGAGAAGATCATCACTTGCCACCTCTGGGTTCTCGTCATTGGAACTCTCGGGTTTGGCATGTTGGTTTTTTAAAAACCATTGAATTAAGTGGAGGCGACACATCACTGATGCTGGTAGTAGTTATTTGGTAAAAATGAGGTTGGATTTAAGAGAAATTATTTTAACAATTTAGAAGTGAATCCAACTTTTTTTTTTCTTTCTTAAAGCCAGGAACTTTCATCTCATATATTTTACCAAATTTGGTGGTTATGCATCTTAGGAATGAGTTTCATTCAACTCTTTATAGCTCATGTCAGTACCCAAGGCAATTTCTGATCGTGAATCCTGAACTAAGCTTTTTTCTTTGTCCTGGTTACCAGTGAGGCCTCTTCCTCCGTGGGACATTAGAATCGAATTTCAAAATGCTTCCGCAAGCAGATGTACCCTTCAGTGGCGAGATGAGGGACTGGTGCTGCTTAATCGACTCAGATATCGGCCCAGGAACAGCAGGTCCTGGAATATGGTAATGGTCTTTAGGGTGAAGGGGAAAAAAAACTTTAAGGGGTTCTTAGTATTGCTGCACAGACCTCTGTCTTTTCTTACTAGCAAAATATGAAGTTTAAGAATATTTAGCCCAAAAGTACACACTTCAGAACTATCAGAGATGTTAGCATGCTGAGCCCCCAGTCGTGTGATGCCCTGAGCCACTCGGGAGTCCGCAGAGAGTCCGCAACGGCAAGAAGGTTCTCACCAGAACTGGCCCATTAACCCTGAACTCCTCAGTCTCCCTGACTGTAAGAAATAAATTCTTTTTCTTTCTAAATTACGCAGTTTCAGGTATTCTGTTTTAAGCAACAGAAAACAGACTAATATGGAAGATTGGTGCTGAGAAGGGGAGTGTTGCCGATAGCGAATACCTGAAAATGTGGAGGCAGCTTCGGACCCGGGTGATGGGCAGAGGCTGCAAGAGTGTGGAGAAAAGGATTAGAAAAAGCCTGGATCCCGGTGAGGGCCTGGGAGCCAAGACTAGGGAAAGTGTGGGGCTCCTCAGAATTTGATTAGGTGGTTGTGACCAGAATGCTGATAGAAACATGGATCGTGAAGGCCACTCTGATGAGGTTTCAGATGGAACTGAGGACGAAGGTACTGGGAACTGGAGTAAAGGCTGTCCTCGTTTTATGGCGAAGAACTTGGGTGAGCGGTGTCCCGGCCCGGGGGCTTTGTGGAGGGCTAAGTTTAAGAGTGATGAAATAGCAGAAAAAATTATCTGGCAGAAAAAAACTTCTAAGCAGCAAAGTGCTCAGGCTGCTGCATGATGACTTCTGACTGCTTATGATGAACTGCTGGAGAAAAGAGAAACAGAGGAGAAAAATTTGGAAAATTCGCAGCCTGACCATGTGGTAGAGAATGAAGCAGCTTGATCCAAAGAAGAAATCAAGGGTGTAGCCCAGCAACCTTTCGCTAAAGAGATTAGCATGGGCAGAAGGGAGCCAGGTGCTACTCCTCAAGACACAGGAAGAAAGACCCCGAAGGCATTTCAGACATCTTTGGGGCTGGCACTCGGGGCTGTCCACAGCCTCACTGCCCAGCGCCACCTCGGGGCTCTGCTCCCTGCACTCCTGCCCAGCCCTCTTTGTCTGCCCCGGCTCAGGCAGCCCCAGGCGTGGCTCATGCTGCAGCTCTGGCAGGTACAAGTCCAGGCGGTGCTAACTCTGCAGGCTTGCAGAAAGCAAGAGCTGTGGAGGCTTGGTAGCTTCTACCCAGATTTCAGAGGATGTTATGGAAAGCCTGGGGGCCCAGCAGAGACTTGTTGTAGGGGTGGAGCCACCATAGAGTCCCTACTAGAGCAATGCTCAGTTGAGCTGTGGGACCACCATTGAGACCCCAGAACTGTAGAACTACCGGCATGCAAGACCAGGCTGGGAGAGCTGGGTGCACTGAACCCAGCCAAGCCATAGGGGTGGGGCTGCTTGGCATCTCGGGGGTCCAACCCTACACCAGTTTACACAGGATGCCAGACCTGAAGTCAAAGAAGATTATTTTGGAGTCTTAAGACCCAGTGTCTTCTCTCTTGGATTTCAGACTTGTATGGGGCCTGATACCCCTTTCTTCTCGCCTACTTCTCCCTTTTGGAATGGAAATGTGTACCCTGTGGTTGTAAGTAGACAACTTGTTTTGATTTCACAGGCTCACAGATGAGACTTTGAACTGGAAGGATTTAAGACGTTGGGGCTGTGGCGATGGAATGAATGTATTTGTATGTGAGAAGGGCATGAGTGTTGAGGGCAGGGGCAGAATGCTGTGGTTTGAATATTTGTCCCTTCCAAAATTGATGTCGAAATTTAATTCCCAATGTGACAGTGTTGAGAGGTGGGGCCTTTAAGAGGTGATTGAACATGAGGGCTCTGTCCTCATGAATGGATTAATGGGTTATCAGGGGACGGAACTGTTGGCTTTATACGAAAAGGAAGAGAGACCTGAGTTGGCAAGTTAGCACACTCAGCCCCTCACCATGTGATGCCTGCACCACCTCAGGACTCTGCAGAGTCCCCACCAGCAAAAAAAAAAGCCCCTAACCCCTCGACCCTGGACTTCCCAGCCTCCAGAAGTATAAGAAATAAACTTGAACTCTTTTGCTTTCTAAAAAAAATTATATATATATATCAGAAAGTCATGTACACCTCTATTTATTAAGAAATAGCTTGAATATTGATCATTGATTCTAAAATGTTTTGAGCCAAAGACTTTTGTAAACCACTATTAATTTTTTACAATTTATTTCTATTCATTTCTCCTTATTCCACCTCCTACCCCTTTATTATTAATACTTTTTAGCAGTTTTTAACATATTGAAAAGAGAAGTATTGGGGAATGCTCAGAGGCTTATAAAGAATTGAATATTCCAAAGAAAAGGCCTACAATTTGATATAATATTAGGTATTACTTTTTTTTATAATAAAAGGTATGGGATTATGACTCCTTCCAGGATTTTGGTAAAATATAATGGTTTATAATAACAAAGGATCAGTTCTACATATGCTGATACTCAAGAGAGGTATAACTAGTTTTCTTTTTGAAGCGAGTTCCATATCTGTGTTAAAACATTCATCACATTCTAATTAATCTAGAGATTAATAAAAATTAATCTCTAGTGTAGAAACTTTTCCAAGGCTTTTTGCAAATTGGTAGTTTTCAAACTTTACTCGTTTTCTATCTGGTCTCAAGATCCCCCTGGGAACCTATATAGAAGGGTTCTTAGTCTCAGGAGCCTTTTTTTATTTTTTTAATGAGAAGCTGTTATTTCAGATTAGCATCATGTGTATTCAGTAACCCATTCGTTGATATTTCTTCTCATTGAATGGTAGATCTGAAAAATAAAAAGGGTCACATAGTCTGTTTTTTCTTTTATGTTAAAATTCTTTAAATTAGTAATTTAGCATTAATAGGCACTTTTTAAAATTCTATCTGATTCAAGGTTAATGTTACAAATGCCAAAGGAAGACATGATTTGCTGGATCTGAAACCATTTACAGAATATGAATTTCAGATTTCCTCTAAGCTACATCTTTATAAAGGAAGTTGGAGTGATTGGAGTGAATCATTGAGAACACAAACACCAGAGGAAGGTATGTGTCCAAAAAAGAAAAAGAGGAAGATATACTGATTTTCCTGGAGTAGAATCTCTAAAGTACTGGCACTGAATCAAAAGGTATGATTGCATTAACTAACAAGTTATTTTTGACATTAACTTAGGTACTGAACCTGTTCAGGGTGATATGTTTATATTGCTAGGAAATTTTTAACATTAGGTAAGTCTTACTGCTGTTTGCCTACTCAGTCATGTTGATTACAAGTTTGTGTCTTACTGATGTTTGGTTATAACTCATCCCTCTTTCGTATTATCTCAGTAATTCTCTCTTATTCTACAAAGCTGTAAGTAATTCATCTCATTTTCATAGTTAAATCTTGATACATTTTATCTTTTTGATTCTATGAAAATTAATATGGTTCTATAAATCATACTAAAAGCTTGAGAGAAAGTAGACTCTGGAGACATATATTTAAAAATAAAATTTAACATCCAGTAATCCTCTCTCCTCCAAATATTACAGCACTACACTTCATCAAGCCTTTGGTATTCACTGCTCAGATGAGAACCACCTGACCACGCATAGCTCTGAAAAGGATGTCAAATATATTTTTCAATATGACAAACTTTTCTTTTTTGGTAATTATTGGGAAAGCAATTTTATTGAACTATAAGTAAATATTTCACTGAAGCAAAAATGCTTAAATAAACTTAATGCCAATATTAACAAATCTTTGGAGACATAAGAAATAGCTATCTGAATATTCATTTTTAAAAGCATTCAATATAGTATAGAACTTTTCATAATTTATATAAATTTGGCTCAGAGGAAAAATTATTGACATATAATCCATTGCTCATTATCTGGAGCTTTTGTAATATTAATGTGCAAAAATCTAAATGTTTATTTGTGAAACTTATGGATATGTGTACACATAAACTAGCCTCACGATTACGTTGCATTCATTTTCTCTGAGCTACTAAGTTTTTGGTAACTGATGACACTTAGCAATGATACACCAATGACATTCAAGGACCTAAAGGGCCTATATGCAGAATATAATGCTTAATACATCATTTGTGGAATAATCTTTTAGTCATCTTTTCTTCTTGTATTAATTGCATTTCTCTATATTTAAAACATTGTTTAAGGCTGGGCATGGTGGCTCATGCCTATAATCCCAACACTTTGGGAGGCTAAGATAGGAGCATTGCTTGAGGCCAGGAGTTTGAGACCAGCCTAGGCAACATAGCAAGATACTTTCGCTACAAAAAAAAACCCCACTAGCTGGGCATGGTGGTGCACACCTGTAGTCCCAGCTACTCAGGAGGCTGAGGCAGGAGGATCACTTGAAGCCCAAGAGTTCAAGGCTGCAGTGAGCTATGATTGTCCCACTGCACTCCAGCCTGGGCAACAGAGCAAGATCCTGTATCTAAAAAAAAAAGAAAATGACAATAATTCATCCAACAAATGATAATTCAGTACTTCTCATTCTATAATAAAATTTCTTAATGTTGAGCCACTTGCTCTCTGCTTATCGTTTTTGTAATCCTGAGCTTACTCTTAATATCCTTTCATTACACAAAGTAATGTATTTTTTTAAAATACATCATAAATTAGATTTTATTTATATATGGTACAGATAAAGTTTTTGAAAATAGGTCATATTTTATGTCCAAGTTCAAGGTAGTAAATAGGCTGAGAAATATTCAAGTTATATCACATTAGGCTAAACCATAAACTAGGGAAACTCAGGGCTGGTGAATTCTTGTCATTCTTACATTTGATAATGACCTATTTAGAGATACGTGAAAACGTTTTTCTTTTTTGTTTAAGGGTTTGTCTGTTGAATTAAAACTCCTTCAAGGCAGCACAGTAACTCTTATATCCTACAAAATAAACCGCCATTGTAACAATGAGTGCAGCACCTCGTTAAGGTTATGAACCCGTGGATGGTTATGAATAGAACCTAGGAGGCTGGCTTATTCAAAGTTGTTGCAGGTGTTCATAAAGAGAGAAACCCATACCCTGAGATACACCACGCTTACCAGCCTCTGTTGGCTTCCTTTCAGTGTCTGAATCTCCCTTTTCTACGATTGGTCTTTCTTTGGGCTGTTGTAGGTTCTTTTTTCTCTTACTCTGTGGTTTTCACCCCTTACCGCTGTTTCTGTCATCAGTTTCTTTATGAAACACCAACTGATGTAAACCTGAAAGGTGTGAATTTTTTTTAACACTTCTTCCTTTTAACCCTTTTTCACTCATATGTAACTTGGCATTTAAAAAATTACTAGTAAGCTTTTTTTTTTTAAGTACTCTCTAAAACTTCAAATGATAGACCTTCTATCATTTTGTGATAGACTTTCTTTGCAGCCTTTGGTTCTCAAAACTGAGAGGAACATAACACCTCCTGGTGAATTGCGTGCAGTTATTTATATCATTTCGGCAGTGGGTAAGGGCATTCTTTATATGGCCCTTTCCTGTGTCATTAAATTCAGCACCTGTCATGGTCCTCCAGGAGGAACACTTCTCCACTAATGACCGCTAAGTAAGGGATAAGAGGAAGGAAACCTCTGCAGCAACCAAGTATAAATCTGAATGAAAAAAAAAAAAATAAAGAGGAAAGAAATCACTTTGACGTTGACGAAAAACAATGCCAGTGTTTAGGAGGACAGTCCTGAAATCAGTATGTATCAAAGGCAGGCCCGATACTGATATTGGGAAGAGAGCAGCCACATTTTCCTTCTAGCGGAAAATCATTCTTGAATTTGGACTCTAGGTGCCCAGACAAGTTTGAGAATATGCCCAGGTGTTGGGGGAAGGGAGGAGACTTAGAACCACTCAGAATACCTGGGAGGAGACTCCAAACTATTGATGATATGCTGTTCCTTAGAGCTATCTTATCGATATGTGTTTCTCTTTGTTCATTCACCATTTTTTTAAAGGCTTATTTACATGCTTTGGTCTTGCTGAACTCTATTATGGATAGTTAATAAAGGAAGCGTTGCATGTTCATACTTGGGCCAGAGCAGTAAAGGAGGACCTCCCCCATCATGGGGATGGCAGGGGTGAGGGGGAGAGATGCCCAAAGGGGAAGAAAGTAGAAAGTACCGCGTTACCAGCTGCAGCTCCCTCTCCCCACATTGAGAAGCTAGGACATGCACGCACTCATTTGTAATTTTAAAATATTGCCACGATAGGGTGGATGTGAACAAGTAAATACTGGAGGTTATTTTGGATAGTGAGCATTTCATAACAGTCTAGCTTGGAGGTTGGCAAACATTTTCTCTAAAGGTCCTGATAGTAAAATTTTTCAGCTTTGCAGACCATACCTTAGCACCGTAGTTAAGTGCTGGACAGTGGGGGCAGCAAGAATCGCTTCACGGTTGGCACATCGGTGGCAGCAGTGTGTTAGGGAATTGGTAGGGGAGGAAAGGAGGAGGCAGTTCCTATCGAATTGCTCCCTTTCGCTCAGTGCAGTCTAAGGCAAAGTCGTCCTTTGAAAGAACCAGATCATTGGAAGTGGAGGGGCTGACAGTGCCAGCTGTCACGAACAACACGCATGTGAATGATGAGCCACCAAGAAGAGTGACAGTAAAGAGATGGAAAGAGAGTGAACCAAGTGCTAAAGTCTTCAATCAGAGAGGGGGAGCAGCGGGGGGGTCTGCGCAGGACTCCACAAGGAGGCATAGCAGGTGACAATGTCTGAAGGCAGGAACCTACCCTAAAAACATATTTACTCAAGTAGCTGTTTGTAAGACCTGTTTGAATTAAATTATTTGAAACTAGATTTTAGATAAACATATCACAGTCCAGAACATCCAGGAACCAAGTGGCTGAAGGACTTATCTTCATCTTGCTCTGCTCCAAGCATGATTTGGACCAGGACGAGACCGGGATGTGTTTCATTTAGTCTACTACCTGAAACCTCTCAAGATATGCCTTTTCCATATTTACACTCTGTTAAATTCTCCATTCTCACTGCTCACAGAGAACTCGACACTTCTCCTCATTGCCAGCTAAAATCCCTGTGGAGTGGTTGCTTTCCACCCTGCAATCTAGCTGCTCTCATCCAGACCCCTGCACTTGCCTTGGCTTCAGACATGGATGTAAACTCAGAAGCAACCCATGGCTTGGCTCTGGTTTGTTGGCCATGTACACTGTTTCATAGAATCCAAGAATCTCAATATGTTAGAGTTGAAAGAACCCTGGAGGTCATTTAGGCCAATCTCCTGCTTCATTTAGGGTCTCTTCTTTATTTCATATTTGTGGCTTCCTCTTCTTTAACCCTGCAGTTTTTCCCTTTACGTAGGAAGTAGTTTCATCTCAGGAGAGCTGATTTCCATTTCTCATATTTGCATTTTTAGTCATTTGTACTCATTTGTTTTGAAATCACTTAAGCACATTGGCCTTTGACTTTCTTTTTCTCACCTGCCCATAATAGTTTTATCTGTCTTTTTTTAGATAACACTGAGGTTAGAACTTTTAGTGATTTTGTGACAGTTCAATGTCAAAGATTCTCTTTATTATTAGCCTTTATGTTGCTTTAAGCAGCAGTGATTTGACACCTCTGAACATGAAATGTTACACTTTGGAACTCATACAGATTCAACTAATGATTTCTCTCTCATAGAGATGTACATTGCAGGTGGGCAACATTAAAATTTCAGTTTGCTTTGCAATTTATCCTGTGAAGAGGGTATGATTCTAGAATTTGAATCTGTAATAATCTGTTAGGTTGTGGACCTTTAATGAGGCAATGAGCTTTAGATTGGTGAACTTTAGATTTCTCACCAATATGTAATTAACTGAAGACATTTACTGCTATGGAACAAGGCAACTAATTTTGACATTGAGCACAGCAAATTTCCAAATCCTGATTATGTAGTAAATGTCTGGATTATCTATTATAGTTCGTGGAGTGTTCAGCTCTTTGCTCAATATAGTGAGCTTTCATGGGAAGAGCAGGGTCTTCAGAGACATCAAGACCTGCACTCAGTTCTCAGCTTGTCATTTACCAGCCACATGTCTTTTGTAAATCATTTAACCTTTCCCAGGCTCCTTGTCTTCAGCTAGAAATCATGTGCACCTGTTTAATCATGTGCACCCCTGAATCATGTGAGGTTTTAATGAGATAATGCATACATAGTGTCCAGACATTACCTGGCACTTAGTGGGTGGTTAGCAAATGTCACGTCTCCTTTCCTTTGTTGCCTGTGCTTTTTTCCTTTTTACATATGGGCTAGCAAACAGGAGTCCCAGGCTTGATTCCTAGATCACTCTTCATATTCCTGAAAAATTGAGAATGTTTTCAGAATGTTTTATGTAAGCCTTTCTTACCTCTAAGTCTCCACTGCGAAGTAAATACTACCACTTCCAGAAAGAGATGGGTGAAGAAAAGGCTTTAGGAAAGAAAAGAAGGGCGTGTTTAGAAAAGATAGAAAAAGAAGAGCGAGAGAAACAGGAAGAGGAAGTGACAGAGGACGAGGATAGAACGCGGAGGCCCACCCCGTGGGGGCTGGAAGGACCAGGGAGAAATCACCAGGCTTCTCAGAGCAAGGCCACCGTGCGGGACAGAGCCCACACCAGGGGCTCTGGGATAAAGCAGAACTGTGTTCAAGGCCTGGCTTCTCTAAATATTAGTTCTGGGACCTCAGACAAGTTCCTTAACCTCTCAGCACTTCAGGTTTCAATGGAAGAAAATGGCAAGAGCTACGTTTGCTGACCACTTACCCGTGTCAGCATCCTCCGTCTGAATTCCCACTACAGCTCCAGGTGATGGATGGCATCATTATCCTCATTCGACGATGGGGAGCTGGCCACAGGACAGGATTTTTGTCTGTTCAAGACCACAGAGCCGGTTTTGCCCATAGATGGCTCTGGAGTTGGCACTGTGCTTTCTAAAGCTGTGTCACCGGACGATGGGAATGGACCCACACGGGCCCCACCCTATAGGCTGGTATATGTGCTCCCTTCCTTTCCCTTTTGCTCTTCCCCTGTTATCCAGGTGGTGGGACTTAATTTTCTAGATACTTCTGTCTAGTGAAATGGAACTTTCTGCTTCAGGAGAGACCTCGGTGCAGCCTTACCTCAAATCCACCCTAAGTTTCACTGTTAAGGAAGTTAGGTTGGTGCTACTGACGCCTGTTTTCAGAAGCTGTTCTATTGATTCCACTCCTGGCTGTAAGTCAAAACGGATCTAAGTGGCTTGACGGAAGGGGAAGTAACACTACCTCACCCACTGATGCACACACACGCACTCACTCTCACAGACTCACAGGCGTTGATTATTCGGTCTCTTTTCTAGGATGTTTGGTTGACTTTCTCAAATCAAATTAGACCGTATTTGACCATTGGTAGTTATTGCTTCTAGCAGTTCAACCAGTGTTTTGGCATTAAATAGATATCGCCTGATGTGTTCATTTGTTCATTCATCATTTAATAATTATTAGAATCCTATTACATTTTAAGTGCTGTACCAGGTATGCAGAATATTAAGATAAATTAAATAGGCCTCCCTTTCAAGTAGATCATTGTCTAATGATGAAAAACCAAATAATTATACTACAACAGGGTAAGTTTAGGAATGGAGATGAACACAAGATTTGACATTTTTATTTGTGTATTTTTCCATGGCCAAAAAATGTTTTTCCTTATGATTTATGTCTTTACTTTTCCATTGAGAATTCTTTCTGCATTCCAATTAAAAAAAGAAATAACCACACATACTTATTTTATTATTACAAGGTTTAAGAGTAAGTTAAGAAATAAATTTCCCCATCACTTTTGTTTGTTTGGTTGGTTTGGGGTTTTTTTATTTTGTTTTTGTTTTTTTGAGACAGGGTCTTGTTCCGTCACCCTGGCTAGAGTGCAGTGGCATCATCAGAGCTCACTGAAACCTCAAACTCCTGGGCTCAAGAGATCCTGCCTCAGCCTCCCAAGTAGCTGGGACTACAGATGCATGCCATGACGCCTGGCTGATTTTTCTATTTTTTGTAGAGATGAGGGTCTCACTATGTTGCTCAGGTTGGTCTTGAACTCCTGGCCTCAAGTGATCCTCCCACCTCGGCCTCCCAAATCCTCATCATTTTTTAAAAACTGGTTTTTAAGTTAGCCCTATTTTTTATGACTTTTTGGCCAAAGATATACATGTTCATTATTAAACAAAGAGAAAAGTACTGGAGTACAAAAAAATTGAAATCATCCTCTAAACCTACTCTTATTTACTGAGTGACCAATTGACTTAAAGACTTTTCATTGTGTAAATATACATGAAAATGTGGTTTTTTTTCCTCCCTTCAAAACAGAGCCTACTGGGATGTTAGATGTCTGGTACATGAAACAGCACATTGACTACAACAGACAACAGATTTCTCTTTTCTGGAAGGTAAGTTTTAAGTGTCAACTTAAAATTCAAGGGAATTAAGTATTTGAATAATTAGTCTTAAGGCAGAAAAAGACCTGTTTGCTTAATGGCTTGGAGATGAGGCTTCAGTGACTTTGTCGGAGCTCGTTTTCTCCGACATATTCCTGACAGAGGATGCGACGTCATTTACCTTTGGCAGGTGAGGATGAGAGCTCCAGCAGAGTTCCTTCCTTTACACCATCACATCCTTGCTTCATCCCACTTCCTGTCGGGTCTGGCCCCTTCCCATCCCCTGCACTTCCACACTCTGACCCACTGCACTGTCTCTCCCAACTCTGGTCCCCTCTCTATCCAGCCCCTCTCTCTCCTGCATAAATGTGCCCAGCAGTGACCATGCCCCTTACGCCCTCACTCTCTGGGATGTCAAAGATGGGAAAGCTATGGACGTGGATGTTTAAGAATATGCATGTTAGGCCGGATGCGGTGGCTCACGTCTATAATCCTAGCACTCTGGGAGGCCGAGGCAGGTGGATCACTCAAGGTCAGTAGTTCAAGACCAGCCTGAGCAAGAGTGTGACCCTGTCTCTACTAAAAATAGAAAGAAATTATCTGGACAACTAAAAGTATACATATAGAAAAAATTAGCCGGGCATGGTGGCGCATGCCTATAGTCCCAGCTACTCGGGAGGCTGAGGCAGGAGGATTGCTTGAGCCCAGGAGTTTGAGGTTGCTGTGAGCTAGCCTGACGCCACGGCACTCTAGCCCAGGCAACAGAGTGAGACTCTGTCTCAAAAAAAAAAAAAAAAAAAACAGAAAAGAAACAAAAAATCAAAAAAAAAAAAAAAGGATGTACATGTTTAAGTCATTGAAAAGGCAGAGGGTGGAAAGAAAGTTGTCCTACCTTAGGAATACTAATAGTGGTAGAAAAATGATACAAATAGAAACAGAAAGCAGCCCTTCCTCAGAAATGATAGTAAAACAATAGTAAATTGAACGACCTTCCAGAAAACAATGAGTCCTAACATTATTATAGAATGTGGAAGTCTCACAAAGTCTTGCAGGCTGGCATTGCCTTCATTTACTGCTCACAAAGCCCCAGTGAGGCAGCTACTATTATCCCCACCTAACAAATGAAAAGACCGAGCCTCAGAGAGAGAAAGTTCTTGCCCAAAGTCACCCGAAGTCACCCAGCTACCAAGTGCAGACCTGGGACTGGAACCTCACCCAGAGTTCTTCCTGCTACATCATGGCACGTCTTTGTTGAAAGATTGAGTTGAGCTACTGATGGGTGTGCTCACAAGTTTATAGAAATGGGCTCTTTCACGCTCTTCTCCCTGCCCCTACAAAATGTCTGGTATAAGAGGAGATGACTATAAATAGTTTGGTGAATCATGATCAAGCTCACTTTGAAACTAACACTGCAGCTCCAAATTTATTTTAAAATAAAACCACTTTTAATAGCAAGACGATTCTCAAAGCAGGACATACAGAGCAGCCATAATTTGTGAACATTAGCTGGAAGGATCCAGCTCAAATATTTCATTTTCACACATAAGTTACTGGTTAAAACCAAAATTCCTCCTCCCATAGAAAGATTTCTCCAAAAATGTCCTCAACAATGATCTGGAAGGATATGCTGTATCAATCTACTTCATTCCTTTCCTCTCAGGGGTCTTTCTTGGCATAATGAAAGTAAATATACTCCATTGCAGGGGTCAGTAAATCAGGACACAAACGTAAAAAGATCACAAGGACCTCCAAGGTAAAATTAAATGGTACTACATCATGAATTTTTATCTGAACGGTGAAAGCAACATGACCAGTGCCATGCCCGTGTGCTTCTCACTGTAACAAAGAGAGTTTATACAGGGCGCCATCATGGTCCCCTGAAATCAGTGTCAGAATGAAGTCAAAAAAGATATTTGTTAGCCAGAGCAAATGCACACATGCACATTCTTCTCTGCTGCCCATTTGGATTGCATTCCTGTCTTCACAAAGCTTTGATTCTAAGATGAAGTCTTGGGATCTGGGGGACTTCAGTGCTCTTCGAGTCCACCTTGCCTCTCCTTGCGGACATGGCTCCTCCTCCTGCCAGGACAGACAGATGTCTCTGCGAGTACCTTCTAGAACAAGGAGAAGCCCACTTTGTAGTCTGCCCATGCTGTGGGTGAACATCTCTTATCATTAGAAAAGCTTTCCTTTTGTGTAGCCAGAACTGTGGGCCCAAGAAACTGGCTTTGGACTGGAGCTGGCTTATATAAGAAGCCAAAAAGACAAATACTAGAATATTCTACAACTTGATGCCAGATGGTGGTCATCACAGGGCTACCTCAAAACCTTCAGGGTTTTCTCTAGCCCTAAGGGGATCTCCAGGGAAAGTTGGCTGCAGTCCTAAGTTTTACAGGGCCATTATAGCATTAAGTCCTTTTCTGTCAAATCCTGGGCTTCTTCAGTGGCCCCAAACAGGCCACTCACCAGGGGGTAGGGACTGAAAGTACTGACCAGAGTTGCTGAGATGAGCAGTCCTGCTTTGGACCCAGAACCACAAAATCTCAGACCTCTAGAGCCAAAGGAATTTAACTAGCATGCAGTTCTGGCCCCTCACCCCCCTCGTTTTACAAACGTGGAAACTGAGGTTTCGAGAGGTGATTTCCAGCCAAGGGATTTCAGGTGATAGGGCCCCTCTCCTGTCCCAGCCTCTGACGGGGGTTCCTCGTACCACTCTCAGGCAGGCTCGGGAACTGAAGGGGGTGCCGGGGCACCCATGTCAGTGTCAGGCTGGAAAGAAAACCCTGCAGCCAGATCAGGTGCCTTGTGAGGGGCCCAGGCCATGCCTCACTGGGGAACGGAAACAAAGACGTGCCCGTGGAGGGGCTTTCACCTTTGAGCCTCTCTGGGAAACCCAAATGCAAGACACACCCCACCCCCCCACTGCAAGGAGGGAAATTTCAGGTCTTGACACCAAAGGAAGCCCCAAGTACAACCCCATCAGCCTGTGAACAAAGTGGCAGCACGTTTCTCCTGCATCTGGGGAAATGCGAAATGACCTCTCACTTCTGTAGGATGTTTACGTTAGAGGAGAATGACACGGTGCTGACTGGGTGCCTCCTACGTGTGTGAGCGTGGCTGTGCACGGACGTGCGTGTCAGTACGTGTGAGTGTCCTGTATGTGGGTGATGTGTGTGCATGTGTTGCGTGTGTGTGAGTGTGAAGGCTACGTGTGGGTGTGTGTGTGAATGCAGGTGAGTTCTGCGTGTGTGTTAGGGGTGTGAGTGTGGGTGTATATGTGAGTATGTGTGTGAAGCGGGGGTGTGATTATGAGAGTGTGTGTGTGTGTGTAAGGGTGTGAGTATGTGGATGAGCACGAGGATGTATGTACGTGTGGAAGGTGAGTGTGTGTGTGTGTGAGCACGTGTGAGTGTGGAAGCGTGTTGAAAGTGAGGCGACCTTTGCTTTGTTGCTGTGGTTTCCACACAGCTACTCATTTTCCCAGGCCTTTGTTTCTCCTGAAAGCTTCATTTCCTCAAAAATATCCTGTACTTTTTTTTTAAAATCATAGCTATTTTTAAAAAGAAAAATACTTTCAATGTTGAAGCCAAAAAGTACAACCTAATCTATAAAATGAAACAAAAATGCCTGAATATTGTTAAAACAACAAACGCAATAACAAGTAGAAAATGTTGCTCGGTCATAAACAGCCCCAGCATCATGTTAGACCCCTTTATGGGGAACTTTTAGCAATCCCTCAAATTCCCTGTCTTATCTTCTGTGCAAAGTTTCGCATTGTTTGCTTTGAGTGAGCATTTCAGTCCTTGATTCCAGCACGCTTCTCTTCCGGTTAATACAGCATGCATCTTTTAAGAAGAAAATCACCTTGAATCTATATATGGATAATGTATGAAAAGATATGGCAACCAGATCAAAGCCACATTAGCCTTTCTAGTGTTCTCCATTAATTTCTTTCGAGTCCGCGGACTGTCTTGATCGTACCAAATCACAAACTTTCTGAAATTTGTTCGAGGCCCTGAGTCTGGAAGAGAAATGCCTGCATGCAAATGAAGCTCAGTTCACTCGCTCATTCAGTCATTCATCCATCCAAACAAACAAACAAAGTTCCTCTTTAGTATTAGACACTGTGCCGCGTGGCCAGGATATGGAAGTGAACAAGACCAATCGAGTCCGCGAGTCCTGGAGCCCACGGTCCAGTGCGAGTACAGGAATAGGAGCCAGATGAGGAGGACACTCCAGGTGTAGAGCAGGAGTTCAAGGTTCGGCTGCGGGATGATGGTCGGACTCGCTCAGCAGAGCAGGGCGGTGGTGAGCAGTCGGAGAGGTAGAGCTGACCCCGGAAGAGCACGTTAGCCATGACAAGGCGGGGAGAACTTTTGGCAGGAGACCCTCTGGGGACCATGGATTCGGTGTGGAAAGCATCACTCTAGGGAAGCACTGTCCCATAGCAATATAAAGCAAGCCATAAATGTGAGCCATATTTTAAAACATAAAAAGAAACAGGTGGAATTAATTTTAATAATATATTTTAACTCAGTATATCCAGAATATTATCATTTCAACATGTAATCAATATTTAAAATTATTGAGCTCTTTTGCATCCTCTTTTTGCTTTAAGTCTTCAAAAACTGGTGTGTCTGCTAAGTGCCAGTACAGTGGGAAGGCGTTCACCCTCCAGACCGCGCGGACCAGCCCATTCACTTCAAGGGCTCCGTGGCTTCCTGTGGCCTGGGACTCTCTCCCATATCAGACAGTGCAGCTCCAGTGTTTTGAAAGCAATACAGAGAGAGTTCAGAAAACTCTTGGTTCCAAAAGCAGGGAAAAGATTTGGAGCTTTTTATTCATTTGTTATACGAGGTGATTCATTTTAATGAACAGCTACTCTCAAACCAAAGGAAGAGAAGACAGCCAGCCCCATACACCCGTTGACAGCACAGCCTCAGAGAGACTGTTGCGACGGGGGCAGCTTATCCAGTACACTGGCTTTGTCTCTTTCTCCTTGTATTTCTCTGTCATATGAAGAACATTCCAATGTATATCACATTGCACTGAAGGGATGAATTCTTTGGCTTCCTCATCTGAAAAGGGCTTGGTAAGAGTGGAAAGTATTATTTGGAACCTGATTTATATTGATGAAGAACAAAGGTCTATTGTAAATCTCTAGGGAGAGTTGGCTGCCAGGAAGTGTTGGGGCCCTTATATAATTGTGGGGGGTATACAATCTCAGAATCAGTATTTAAATACAAAAGCTGCAGTCGGTACAATTTTGATTGTTTTGTTGCAGTGTTCAACTCTGTCTCCTTCCCCTCTCAATCGTTGTCCTGGCACAGGCTGGCACAGCATTTCTGATGATATTTTTGGAAAGAGGAGGCTGCTTTCCCTTGCTTACTAGTCACACACGTTATGCCCACTGAAATGTAGGGAATTTGGGTTAAATAGCAGAATGTGGCCAGTGCAAAAAATAAGAGAGGAATAGCAGAGAATTGACAGAAGATAGAAATCAGAGATGAGACAGGAGTTCAAGTTTTGCTGTCACAAAAGTTTTCCTTGTTTTTCTAGCTGCAAAACAAGATAGAAATCGTTATGCCAGAGTAACTACCATGAGCTTTGACTGTCAATTAAATCAGTTCAGTGTAGCAGAACACTTGGGGAGTATCTCCTAAGCACGAGCATGGTGCAGCAGCTAAGAGTTCAGCCTTTAGATAGAGCTTTGCTACCTGGGTTCAAGTTCCAGCTGCACTACTTATTGGCTGTGTGTTCTTGAGCAAGGTGCTTAACCTCTCTGTGCCTTACTTTCCTCATGAGTAAAGTGCAGATAATAATGGCATATACCACATGAGGTTGCTGTGAAGATTAATGAGATCGTTCTGAAAAGTATTTGATAAGTTGTCGTTCAGAGGCAAACGTTGGCATATGAGACCGAGGGTGCAAAGATGATGGGCTAATGGGAAGGTAGATTCTTACATAGATAATTTCAATAGAGTGATTTTTAAAATTTCCCTGTGAGGGTTGTCTTTTGAGTTACTTCTTCTCTTTGGACTGGAGTTGCTGAAGGCAGTCATGAATTCTGAAATCAAGGTGCCCAAGTTCAAAATCAGAATCCGTGTACTTTGTAATCCACTGCATGGCGTTGGTAAGCCTTACACACAGAGCTATGGTGAAAGGCAAGAGTCAGGATGGCCTGCCTCTCCATGTGCTGGTAGAAGGGTGCTGCGAGTGTGATTGCAACAGTGCCAGTCCTGCTGATTTTTACATTGCTTAGAGTAACTGAGAGCAGGGAACTCGCCGAGAGACTTAACATCTGCCATTTGCTCGGCACTCCTTAAAACAGTTTACCTTCCTTAACTCCTTGACTGCTCCAATAAGCCTACGCTATACATGGAATCACCCTCGTTTTATGAGCAGGGAAATCAAGGCTCAGAGAGGTAAAATAACTTGCCCACAGTCACACAGCTTCTATGTGCTGGAGCAAGACAGCAAAGGATCTGCCCTAGTAAGAAGAACCAAAGTCGGCAACATTCTGAAGTCAAAATCAAAAGAAAGAAAAGCCACGCTCTAACAGTTTTTTTATTATTATTTTCATCAGGGGAAGCTCGGAAGTAATGCATTACTTCATGACAAGTACAGTAGCGTTTTTTAAGTCTCAAGAAGAAATGATTTATCAGTTCACAGAGACACCCTTTCTCCAATAGATCTTTAATTAAAAAATAAAAAACAGATACGTTGCATTCTGAAATGTGTCAGGTTTTGTCCTGTCATGAATTACATTCACCAAGCTATTTTTGACGCTGAAAGCTTTTGCAGGCAGCAGAGCTCATACAGTAGGTTTATGGGGGGAGCTGCTCACTCTTCACTTCTCAGGCAAACCTAAGACACATAGGCTTTCCGTACTGTTTAAATCATTTCCCACAAGACAGAGCAGAGAGAAAGCTGAAGGAGGGAGGAAATAAGGCAGCTTTTCCTTTTTAGCGTACTCTCACCAATAGGAGAGGGTGACAGTGACAGTAGGAACATTGGCCTGAGACCCATTCTCCGCACTGCCAAGGAAGAGATTCCGGGGCCTCTTGGCCCCGCTCCGGGGCCGCCAGACAACTCTTTCCGGATGGCACGTTCCTCTCCCACGTCCACCAGAGGGCGCTCTAAAATCTCCCGTGCCTTCTCCGCGAGGCCTGCTTGAGACGTTCCCTGACTTCTCCCAGCTTCAGCATCCTCACCGCAACAGCGGAGTTGCAAGGGCTCAGTGTGACAGTACATGTAAAGCTCCTGGCTCCTGGTATGGCCCAATAAATGGCAGTTTCCCCTGTATCGCTCACCCCAACAAGCAGCAGAGAGAATAAAGAAGCTTCTCCGGGGAGAGTCCGCGGGCTCTCAGGTCTGCAGTCCTTCTGGGTTCAGGGCTTGTCTCCCGTGACTCAGAGCCTGCTAGCTCTGAAATGAAAGAATTCTGCGTCCCGCCCTCCGCAAACTGCTGCACGCATGCCCGCTGTTGATCTGTATGTTCAGAATGACCTTGCAATTAGAGAAGTTGCTTTGCAGCTTTTAGCTAGAAAGCTGACGGGCGATTCCAGCTGCGAAGCCGGGCGGCCCACACCTATGGCTCATTGTCTCAGGCTCGCCAACGTAAGGAGTGGCACGTCATGACAGAGGGGACACTGGTCTAGAAGTCCAGAGCTCTGGGTTCTACTCCTGCCTTCTTCATCTACCCCTTGAGTGGCCTTGAGCAAGTCCCTTCATGTCCCTCGACCCCCGTTCAGAAAATAAAATATTGAATTAATTGTTAATATGTGGAGTCCCTTCCAGTTCAGTGGTTCCGTTTCATCAGGGCCAGGCGTAATCCAGGAGTAACGGATTACACACTATTTGCAAACTTTATGTTGCTTTTTCATTTCAAAGCAAACTATACTGGTTTCAGTTGCTTCAGGAGACTAAGTGCCCAGCTGGCTTAATACCTAATACCCGTTTTCCTACTGGCTCATTGAATTTTTTGTTCCATGTTGGACCAGATAGGCTCATTTTCCTGTTTGAGTAGGAGACTAATTACCTAGGAAAGGATAACATTTATCCCAAAACTTGAGCTTGACATTTCAGGTTAGCATAACCCGCAGGATACCATATTTACTTGTCCAACTAATTCCATCTCGCTCCCCCCTTTTCGCTGACACTTTCAACTCTGAAATCTGAGATCTGGAGGGGATAGTGCGAGGGTCGGAGTCCAGGTCCTTCACTCCCCTCTGAGATTCTTCACAACCCTTCAGCTCCACACCTCTGTTTACTAGATTGCTGTGATCAGCTAGATTTTCACAGCAGTCACTGTGCAAGTTCATAGGATCCAAGGCGACATTTCTCCCCTCCTTTCAGCCCTTTCCTGTTCGATTGACGAGATTTCTGGGATGTCTGTGAAGGACAGTAAGAGGGAAGTAATAAAGGCTGGTTCACAAGATGTTTGGGGTTTTTTTTCCAATTAGGGCTCTGTTTCCTTAGCTGTTAGACTGGAACTGAAGCCTCTTGGGTCCCTGGCAAGAATGGGGAGCTTCGTGAGCTCAGTTAACTCCTAAGGAGTGCCTTGGGGTGGGGGGGGACGTGGGTGGGGGTAGGGGTAACAGTCCTACCTCTGGACCTACAAAGGAGACAGGGAAGGATGGAGTGACAGATGGCTGAGTGCATGATCTTCCCTAGCCAGCTTTTGCTTTAATTTATCCTGTTTTTCTTCTTGACAAAGTGCATGTTTATTAATAATAATTTAGGACATCACACTTTGAAAAGCACATGCTTGTTCTAATTCATAAAACAGGCCTATGAGATCAGCTATGACAGACACCTGAAATGCTAACTTTAGGGAAAGGCTGAATGTTCATCCACAAGGGCCCCCATCAACATGACATTCACCTGATGCACTGACCATAGTTTAAGATCCACTCTTGGACCTCGTGGATCCAGAAGCGTCCCCAGAATGGACCTGCATTGATCAAGCTTCAAGAAACTGAAATATAAAAAGCTGGATGCTGGTGGATTAATTAACAGCATGAAATGCAGCTGTTGGACCAACCGGAAGGCTTGAGTCAGCAGATTGGAACATTCTCTCCCAGTATGCTAATTGTTTCAGAAGCCAAATTGTAATCAGAAAGCCAATTTATTCACTTAAAGTGAAAAATGCAAATCATAAATGAACCAGATGTTCACGTTAGCCCCAGCCTTTCCTGACAGATACACTTCATAGGAAACCAAATTATCATATTAGAAGATTGCTTGGTGAGCAGGGAACCAGGCCAAGGGGCATTTGCTAAGGTGTGTCTTTCAGCAAAGGCAGCTGCAGGCCCCCTGCCCAGGGAAGGGGTAGCCCTGCCAAGAAAACTGTAACGCTTGCATCTGGTGAACCAAGCCGTCTTCTCCCTGCGCTAGGCATGGATGGGCACTGCCAATGCTCGACTTGACAACCCTCCGTTTTCTATGCTTCTGTTTCCCATGGCCCTGGTCCAAACAGGGTTACAATACAAATAATTAGTTCTCTGCTTACTTTCTGGGATTGCTCCCAAATGATCTCAATTGGAATTTTTGCAGTTCCAAAAGTTGTTAGTCACACATTTATGAACAGTGTCTTAGTTTCCTAGCACAGATGGCTAATTCAGTTCACTAAGTGAAGATTTCACTAGTTCAGCTCTTGAAAATCCTCTGTTTAATGTTGCGAGCAGCATTGCACTTTCTATCAAAAAAGTTACATGTGTGTATGTGCGTGTTTCACAAATTTAGAAATGGACACTCAGAGGGCCTGAGTGCCTTGATCTGGGTCTGTGGAATTGGTAGAGCTGGAACTGAGATTCACGTCTTCTGAGTTCAGATTCTATGTTTGTTCCATAGGATGTGATCAAGTTGCCTACTGTTATTAGTAAGTTTCATTTTGAAGCAAAAAAGGAAAATCATTGTGTTTTTAAGAAATATCTTTTAAAAATGTTAGCTGATTTTTTTCCCCCCTAAATGGCAGGGGGCGGTAGAGTGGGTGTTGTGTACAAGTGCGTTGTGGGGAAAAGAAGATGTGAATAAAATGGTCACTCAGATGTAGCTGCCTGCAGCAGGGGCCGTGAGGGCCAGGCACAGAGCAACCGCTGATCTTGTCTAAGAGCAAACAGCAATTGAATGTGTTCTGTTGCAGAACCTGAGTGTCTCAGAGGCAAGAGGAAAAATCCTCCACTATCGGGTGACCTTGCAGGAGGTGACAGTGGGGAAAGCCGCATTCCAGAACATCACAGGGAACACTTCCTGGACCTGGGTCGTTCCTAGAACTGGGAACTGGGCTGTGGCTGTGTCTGCAGCAAATTCAAAAGGCAGTTCCCCACCCACTCGTATTAACATAACAAACCTGTGTGAGGCAGGTAAGTACCAACTTTTCTTTAACGTTGCCTGGGGGAACTTGTGTCTTTCCCATCTCTTATCTCCCACTGGCCCAGCCCAGGGACTAAAATGAGTAGCCAGGAGTTTAGACTTTGGAATTAATGGCTTTCAGAGTCTGCCTTTTCCAATCAGCCTATAAGTGGCCTTAGACTAGTGAATTAACGCCTCTGAGTTTCAACTTCCTCCCCCGTAAAACAGGAATTATGTTACCTGCCTTGCAGATCACTGTGAAATTAAATACATAACAGGTAAGGAAATATTAGTTACATTAAATTGCACACTAATATCTGGCTAATTTTTACAGAAGCAAGAATAATATGTGTTGTTAATTTCTACAAAAAACATTTTTACACCTACAGTCAAAACATACTTTAAAACCAAAGCAGGTACAGTGATTTGCCCATAGTCCCAGCCACTCAGGAGGCCAAGCGAGGGAGGACGATCACTTGAGCCCAGGAGTTCGAGGCCAGCCTAGGCAACATGGTGAGACCTCATCTCTAAATAAATAAATTTTTAAAACCAGTAATATTAAACTGAAACTCTGACTGTAATTAAACCATGGCTATACTACAACTCTTTATTATATAAATTTAGATATGTATCCAATTACCTTCATCAGAAAACTCCCATCTAGATGTAAAGTCTCACATTTTATAGTCATATCCTCTGAAAATTAACTTTTCAAAATAAAAGTTCATGATTAGCCAAGAAAATGGACATTAATGCTATTTCTCAAGATCTGTATTATTAAAGAATTCCATGTCAATATCATTGGCCTAACATTTAAAAAATGTCTAATAGAATAAAACTGTATAATTAGATCCTTCCTTAAAATTCAAAGTAACAATTTTATCTACATATGGGTCTAGCAATCATCATTTTGAAAAAGTCTCTATCAAAACATTGTTATTTATGTACTGTTAAATCTTGGTTATATATCTTTTCAGTCATTAACATAGAGATAATTAATAGATAAAACACTTAGAAGAAAATACAGGTAAACATTGATATAACCTTGGATTGGTGTTTGAGTTAGAAATTGCTCTTAGGAGCTAGGAATTGCTCTTAGGAGTTAGGGTTGCTCTAACCAAAGGCCTAACTACAGCAGCTTATTTATTCTCTCACATGAAAGAAGGTCAAGGGTAGACCGCATAGGCCTGGTACAACAGCTTCATAACATCATTAGGACTTCTTCTTTTATTCCCTTCACAAGCCTGGCTCTCATGTTCAGGATGGAAATGGCCCCAGATGGCTGCTGGAGCTCTAGCTATTTCCTTCTAGACAGCAAAAAGAAGGAAGGAAGAAGATCTCAGCCCTCTCTCTTGAGGAGCTTTGCCCCAGGTAGCACAACAGCACTTGTACTCATTGGCCCACTGGTCCCCTGGTCACATCCAGCTGCAAATGAGGCTCAGAAATATATTTCAGGCAGCAATGCGCCCTTGCTAAAGAAGATGAGAACAAGGTGTTTGGTAGGCAAGTGGTCATCACATGGGGAAGGCTCCTAAGGCAGGAACCTTGAAGAAAAATTAGATTAGCTATAGGAAAAAAACACTTCGACTTTAGGCATAGTAAAATAAACTTTTTAAAGATACCATACATAAAGCTTTAAAATTCAAATAGCAATTTAAGAAAAATATATAGAAAATATATATATTTTAGCAGAAATAGGGTTGATATTATAGAGCTATATATTTATGTCTCTATCCATATAACTTTTTCAAGTATATGAACAGGTAACTCAAAAAAGATGCATAAAAGGAAGGATAAAAATAGAAAAATATGCATAGCCTATCATTCAATGGGATGCAAATTTTTAGAAAACATGAAAAACCAAGTCATACCAAAAAAGAGTAAGTAGAATTAGCATATCTTGAGTTGGTAAAGATGTGGCTTGTACACTGCTAGTGGGTGTATAAATTGGTACAGCTTTCTGGAGAGCAATTTGGCAATATGCAACAAATTTTAAATGTGAATATACTTTTTGACCAAGAAATTTTAACCTTAAAAAAGTGTCCTCAGCATATAATAGGATAAATACTTAAAAATGTAAATACGAAGGTGTTTGCTGAAAAATTGTTTGAAATAGCAAAACACCATAAGCCATCTAAAAAAAAGGCATAAGAATGATGTCGTTGGTTTATGATTAAATTGAATGTGTGCTAAACCCACCAGTCAACAAGCATAATGTACTGAATATTTCAAAGACCTAGACCTTTTGCTCAAGAACTCTTGAAACTACAGAAAAAGTCAGAACCCAGTACAGTTATAAACAGAGATTCACACAATGGCAGAGGCTGAGGCTCCAAGAGGTGAAGTAACTTAGCCAAGAATATGCGTCCGATTAGTGGCCGAGGTAGACGGAAATCCAGGCCACCTGTCTCTTAGGTAGGCACTTTTTCTCAATGCCTGATGAACATCATAACTCCATACAGAAACTCTCAGTGAAAATGGAGATGAGAAGTTGAATGATTGAGGCCAAAGGATTAATTTTGAAAGGTGACAGGGAGAAGGTGAGTTGTTAGCAGAGTTTTGAAGGTAAGAACATGCCCTGGCAAACATCACGGGGGAGGAAACGCCAGGCTGGTTCCTAGCAAGTGTGGTGACTCAGAGGTTGGAGAACCTGGGGTTGATTTGCTTAGCTAATGCCAGAGAAAGCAGTGGTTAGAAATGCTCTTTGGCTATTTTATCCCAACACCTGGCAAAGGGTCTTGCAAACCGTAGTGCTCAATAAATATTCACTGAATGAATAAATTCATTTTAAAAAAAAATCCCATATCGTAACCAGTACCAAGGCAAATGAACACAAAGGAAACACTGCTGGAAATGCAAGTTCCTGACAAGATGGCCAGTACGTAGTCTATAGGCTCTCACCACTGAACCTGTCCCTGAAGATGCTGCAGGAGAGACAGGACATGGATGGCTGAGCCCCACTAATGGGGAATAGTAATGAAGAGGGGAGGACCTGTGCCCTTTTTTCTCGCTCATGTTGCCCTGGTGTGATCATTCCTAGGCATCTCTACGATGGGGCAGGAAGGTCCAGAGAACAGGGCAGAGCAACGTCAAGGAAGCCCTGGGATCTAACTAGGGAGGGGAGCTGGAGTGCCTGTGAGCTCCCTGAGCCCACAGCGTTTTCTCCTGCCACCTACTCCATGGCCTTGGCAGTTACAAATGAGAATAACAGCTCCACTCCCACCTGAAAAGTAGCGCCTGCCATAGACGCACTGGTGGGTTCCAGAGGCCCACATATGCCTGAGGGGACACCTGGGGACAGGGAGAGCCCAGGTTGCATCACTAGGGAGTCTCTGGCCTGGGGCTTTCCACCCTGAAAAGCTCCTCCTCTCCCCTCAAACTTACAAGGAGGACCATGAGCTACAGCTAAGCTTCCACTCCTCTCCCCATGGGAATGTAAAGGCCAAGGCTACTGGTCAATCAGAGAAAATAAAATGTGATCCCAAAAGAAAGAATTAGGAGAAATCTCAGGAGCAGAAGTCCTGGGAATGAAAGGCAACCAACCTGTGTCATGGGAAACAGAACTAAAGCAACAGATAGAACAAAAGTTTAGAATAAGTATAATAAGTATTCTTACTAAGATAAGAGAGAATACTATTATAGAAACATGTGGTTGTGAAGAAGACCCAGAGTCAAAACGAAAGTTTAGTTGTTTTTTTTTAACTTGAAATTAAACAGATGGTTTATTAAAAATGGAATGTTTCATTGGAATGACCTCAAAGGGCCATTACAGAAAATGATTTAAGTATTTCGCAGCATGTAAAACAATAGAGTTTAGTAAAAAGGTAAAACTTAGAAGTTTCTAATATACTTGGCCTGTTTAGAAAACAAACACATTGAATTGTTTCCATTTCTTAAATATGTCTAGTGCGTTCAGTTTTTAGTTGCTGCTCAAATGGTCCTAGTTGCATTACTTTCTTTCAAACATCATTCCAAATCAGAGCTTAATGTGGCTTGAACATTTTGCCAGAATAGTCATCCCACTTTTGTCTGAGGGTGGTTGATTACATCTGTCTTTTCCAGCTTACAAATGCCAATATATTTTAGAAGACTTCAAGAAAAATTTAATTGTTGAAATAAAGAACTCAGTCAATGGATTGAATAGCAGAGAGAACTGATCTGAAGATTGAACTGTTATAGTGAGAGGAAGACTGGGGGAGAAATTCTTCCAGAATGCATCAGAAATGGGTAAAGAAGTTGCAAGATGAGAAAAATTAGAACACTGAGAAAACAGAAGTGGAAGTTATGTCAACCATTTAAAAGGAGTCCCAGCAGAGAAAAAATGTAAGTGGGAGGGCAAAAATATTTGAAGACCAGTGATCAAGAATATTGCAGAGCCAGACACGGTGGCTCCTGCCTGTAATCCCAGCACTTTGGGAGTATGGAGGATCCCTTGAGCTGAGGAGCTCAAAACCAACCTGAGCAAGAGTGAGACTCCATGTCTACAAAAAATAGAAAAATTAGCTGGGCATAGTGGTGCATGCCTGTAGTCCTGGCTACTCAGGAAGCTGAAGCAGGAGGATCCCTTGAGCTGGAGGTTGCAGGGAACTGTGGTGACATCACTGCACTCTAGCCTGGCGACAGAATAAGCCTTTGTCTGAAAAAATAGAATGAAAAACATAAGATCTTCGGTGGAAAAGCTTCAGAGTGCCAAACTGAGCATAGTAATTTTTTTTTTTATATAATGAAATGTAAAGACCTTAAAGCCAAAGAAAAAAGTATAACTATTTAGGGAGAAAAAGCAAATCACCTACTAAGAAACAAGAGCCAGAAGGACACTAGATATGTCAACAACAAAGCATATAAAAATATAGCAAAACAGCATCTTTAAATTGAAGACAGTAAGGAACTTTGAATCTGGAAATATTTATTCAGCTAACTTACCAATTTCAAATAAGAGAGAAATAAGGTAATAGAGTAAATTCAGAGAAACGAGATGTAAGGAAATAATAAAGGGAAGGATAGAAATCAATTTTTAAAAAGCAATAGCAATAAAATTTAAAAGCCAATAAAAATGATTGACAAAACCTAAAACTTATTTGTTGAAAAGCCTAATAAAATAGGCAAACCTCTGATCAGACAAACTGGGGATAAAAGAGAGAGAGAGACTATGTGAATAAAACACCAAGCAAAACAAGAGAGAAAGAATATTTTTCTCCAGTAAACTTTAAAACCTAGATGAAACAGATAAACCTATGATTTAAAAAAATGTAAAATGCTAAAATTGGCATAAGAAGAAATATTTTTAAAACTTAACTAAAATAATAACCATTAAAGAAGTTGAAATAAGAGTCAAAAAACTTACTCATATTCAACATATCCTCCAAAGCCTCAGCCCCAGATTGTTTTACAACTGAACTCTGAAAAAATAGATAACTCTGTTACTCAAGTTGTTACAGAAAATAGAAAATCGTCAGGAAAGCTGTCCAGCCTATTTTATGAGGTTAATATAGTTTTGATATTAAAACCAGATAAAGACAGTACAAGAAGAGTTTTTGGTTAAATCATGTGCGAACATTGACATGTAACCTAAATGATTATTAGAGTCGTCGGTCCAACACACATATGAAAAATGAGTGTGGATACTTTCCGTTTCCAGTCTGGCATGTAAGGCACTTGGAAGTTATCACTGTGTTCTAATAACAAGTAAAAAGCTGAGGCCGGGTGCAGTGGCTCATGTCTGTAATCCTAGCACTCTGCGAGGCCGAGGCGGGTGAATCACTCAAGGTCAGGAGTTCGAGATCAGCCTGAGCAAGAGCAAGACCCCTGTCTCTACTAAAAAAATAGAAAGAAATCAATTGGACAACTAAAAATATATATATAGAAAAAATTATCCAGGCATGGTGGCGCATGCCTGTAGTCCCAGCTACTCAGGAGGCTGAGGCAGGAGTATCGCTTGAGCCCAGGAGTCTGAGGTTGCTGTGAGCTAGGCTGACGCCACGGCACTCTAGCCCGGGCAACATAGTGAGATTCTGTCTCAAAAAAAAAAGAAAAGCTGAAAAAAACTGAAAAATAAACAGTTTTTTGACCTATCAGAGAAGTGAGGTCACAGGGCAAATCACTGCCCCCAAAATGAAAGAGACAGGCAGGGAAATAGAGAATCACAAACTGGCCAGAACAGAAATCCCGGGGCAGAAGCCTCTGTGGGAACCGGTGACCGTGCACAGGAAAACCTGAACTGCAACTCTGAAATTGCTGGAGACTCAGGGTGGACAGACCTGAGAGTTAAAAACTCCACCATGGCTCAGTAATGGGGGGCCTTACACTTTCGTGAGTTTTCCTCACGGAGCTCGACCAGGTTCTCACAGTGAGTCTCTGGGGAATATCCCGTGGTACTTCTGGCAGGAGGAGGGGAAAAGGAACCGTTTTTAGATACATCAGAGCATTCTGTTCTTCTTCACAAGGCTTGCCCTCAAGAGAAACTATTTCGCCAGGACCTAAACTGTTGAGTTCTGTCAGAGCCCAGTCAACCTGGTGGAAGGGAACTGCCCAACTCCAGCCTGCTC